>PVKE010005404.1:0-59175 GCA_004027555.1 Craseonycteris thonglongyai
CCTGAGCGAGACCAAAGCGGAAAGCGGGGACGCTGGGGGGTCTCAGGGCGCTAAGGCCTGCGCGGACCGAGACGCCAGAGCGGCCGCAGCTGCCCCTTACCTCATGGGCCCCCACGGGCTCCGCGTTCAGCAACACGCGGCTGAAGCGGGGCGGTAGCCACAACTGTTGCCAGGGTCCCGGGGCCGGAAACGGGGGGACTAACCAGCTCAGGGGAGCCGGAGACCGCGAACTCCCACGCTTTACGGCCCGCACGGGCGACGGTACGCCGGTCCGTGGTTTCAGTTGCGCACGCGCACGCACGCGCCGTGACGTCACCATTGCAGCCCCTCCCCTGTGCGTGGAGCGTTTTTGAGGCTTGCTAGGTTTTCCCTGTGCCTCTGCCAAGGTGAAGGCGATTAGGTGGCTCTACCTCTGAATTCTTCTCTAGAACTCAGGCCTTGGACACTGTTGATTTGTGCAGGTGCCGCCGGGAAGACCGAGATGGGCGACAGCCCTGCTGAAGCTGTGGGGAGGGTCAGGGAGGCGTTCTCTCTACTCCGAAGGCGCGTTTCCAGGGCTGGCCCTACGTGGGCCCCCAGCCCAGAGCCACTCTAGTCCTGGACGTTAAAAGGCTTCTTGGACTGGAGTTGCTTTGTTCCTTGGAAGTCGGAGTCTTTCTGGGCGAGACTCTAGCAGAGCGGATTGGAAATCTTGTTTGCTGTCCTGGCTCGGCCTGGGAGGCAGGATTAGAGGACCCGAGTTCGGTACTGGATCTCACTCTGCACCTTTCTAGCTTTTCTCGGCTAGGGGAAGAGGAATCGTTCACTCCATCATCCACCCCTCCCTTACTATCACATCGCCCTGTTCCCTTTCCTTTATAGAACTCACACTATGTAAAGTGTGTGTGTGTTGACTGCCTTCCCCACTAATTGCAAGCCCTGAATCTTAGTCTAACACATGGCTGTATTCTCTGCACTTAGCACATTGTCCAGTAAATCTTTCTTTGAATGGAGAGCAATTTACTACAAGCAGCCGCCCCTGTGTGTTGGGCCACATTCTCCAGTTCCCATTCTTTGGATTGAAGCCCATCTCACCCCACCAGCCCATCTTGTTTCATTACTGGCTTCATTACTGGTTACATGGCTTCTTGTGGCCAGGCCCTCTGCTGGGTGATAGAATTCAGCAGTGCAAAAGAATGGCCGCCTGCCTTAGGGAGTGGCAGTAAAACTCCAGGGCCCCTGTGTCACCATGCCAGCCCACAACCTGCATACTTTATACACCACACAGTTACCAATTAATGCGCACAAGGTAGCTCAGTGAGAACAGAAACTCTACCTCTTGTTACTCTCCTTCATGGAAGTTCAAACCCTTCTGTCCTTCTGTCTTAGGTACTTTAATATTTTAACTAAAGGCTTAAAGCCTGGGGTCACCTAGCTTCCCCCCAAAAGAAGAGGGAATAGACTAATGAGTCTGAGGTATATTCTTGGGGAAACCTTTCCTGTTGCCCAGATGTGGCAGTTTCAGGAGAAAAACTTCACAAATTTTCTTGATAAGCCATCTGCCCCATGTCATTTCCAGGTACTTGAATTTGGGAGAAAACTTGTCTGTATGAAATGTGGATGAAATAAAGTGACATTTAATGTATTAATTACATTCTCTTAACATGCAGTACGTAGTGGACTAGCTGTACAGATTTCGGCCTGCTTTCTTACCCATCACCATTTTTGGCCTCCACTTTAAAGTGCTAAGTCTCCAAATTACTGTCATTGTCAGTGTTGACCTGTACTTTGCATGTTCTCATAACCATCAATGCACTATTTTTCAAGAGGATTGACTATTTTAGTGTTGTTGTTTTTCCTCCATAAAATGTCAGTTATTTCTTGTGTGATTCTTGACTTCTCAGAGCAAAGTATCCCTTCAAGAATTACATATTTCTTGGGGGAAGCTGGGATAGCTCAGTGGGTGAAGTGCTCACTTTGCAGACCTAGGGACTGAGGCTTGAATCCCAGCCCTGGCCCGGGTGGACCCATATGCTGAGCTGGGCCCAGTTTGGCTCTCACCAGAGTAAGACCCCGGTCCAGTTCCAGCCCTGTGCAGCCCCACACCCACCTGTGGAATGAAACTATGATATGTGGAAAAACCAATGATGTGCAACTATGGAGACTGCTATGGGCCCTCCCCCTTCTCTCTGAATCTGTATCTCTCTCTGTCAAAAACAATAAAAATAAATATTTAAATTACACATTTCTCATGGGCCATTTTTTCTCATGATATTTAGATGCAGCTATTTTTATCCTTTGCAAACCTTCCTTTGTCTTCTCCTTTTTCTGTCTCTGAAGGACAGAAATTACAAGAGGTGGGGAGGATATTTTTAGCATCTGTTTCAAAAGATCTAAGCCAGGTATTCCTTTGCAGACTGGAGCTCAGAGAACCTCTTTTCTCCAAGCCAGATTCTCATGCCTCACACTAGTTTGGCACATGGTGGGTGGAGAGAGGAAGAAGAAAAACTCCATCACCCTGCATAGCCTCTTCTCCAGAACAGATGGGCGTGGGATAGAAAGCTGCCGCAGCTCACTTCAGTGAAGGGTTTCTAGCAGCACAGTGCACACTTCACTCTGGTCAATTCTTGGGACATATCAATGAGCCACTGAAATTATTGTAAAGTGCTTTAAACTCATTATTTGCATTTGTAAATGTATAGTTCTGTTCAATCCTTTCTCTTTCTGTGTAGAGTTAGCATGTGGTCCTGAAGATGTTGAGTCACTTAGATAAAAGAAATCTTTTCTCAAAAGCTCTGGTAGCTTTAGGCACACAGGATGACAGCATTTCTGCCCTCCATGAACACAGTATTAACATTGTTGTATTTTGGGGATGCCAGGATGGTTCAGTGGTTGAGCACTTGCCTGGTGACCACGGGGTCCAGGGATTCAGTCCTTGCCCCAGCCTGTGCAGACCCATATGTTGAACTGGGGCATGCTTCCCATGTGGGAGGCCCCAGTTTGTAGGGGCATGCTTCCCATATGGGAGGACCCCGGTTTAGTTCCCACCCTGCACGGCCCTACATCCACCTGTGTGGAATGAAACTATGTTGAAACTGATGATGTACAACTATGGAGACTGCTCTGGGCCCTCCCCCTTCTCTCTGTCTTACTCTCTTTCAAACAATAAAATAAATCTTAAAAAAAACAACATTGCATTTTTATCAAGACAGATTTAAATTAAGATTTTCTTTTCATGTTACTAGTTTTGTAAATGAACAGGCATTTTAATTGCTCTTGCCACTTCTGCTTGTGAAATATTCTTAATCTGTGTAACTCAGTATATGTATTTGCGATCACAAAAGATAAACATGATAAATAAAATTATCGGGGAAGACAGGATGACTCAGCAGGTTAAGTGCTCGTTTTGCAGCCCTAGGGTCCGAGGATTGAGTCCCGGCCTCGACCCATGTGGACTCATATGCTAAACTGGGGTGTACTTCCCATGTGGGAGGCCCCTGGTTCGGCCCCCAGTTGGTGGAGGCCTGCCTTCCATGTGAAAAGCCTGGGACCAGATCCCACCCTGCACGGCCCCCCGCCCACCTATGTGGAATGAAACCATGTTGAAAACTAATGATGTACAACTATGGAGACTGCTCTGGGTTCTTCTTCTCTCTGTCTCCCTCTATCTCTGTCTCTGTGTCAAGAACAATAAATCTTTACTAAATAGATAGATAGGTAGATAAATAAAACTGTTAATTGCTGTGTTACCGAGTGTAAAACAGCATTTGGAAACTGAGGTAAAGGACTTACATGATGCAGTGGTGGCCTGGCTGAAGAGAGGAAGCCTCTATTCCTCCTTCTGAAGTTACTGTCACTGTCACTGAATTTGATATCCTGCCATGCCAGAGGCACTGCCTTGCATGTCTCAAACCTTTGGAACGGTAAAACAGGCCAAAATAACCTTTGAACTGGGCCTGAGCAACCTTGTTTCCCAAAGAACTGTTTGCAAAGATAACAAGAAAGCAGTTATTATGACATTGGACTGATAACTACTGGACTGAAATTTTAAAACATTGTTTAGAGTTAACATCAGTATGTTATCTGCACCAATAGAAACATTTTTCTTCTATTGGTGTAATTGTCCCCCTGCGCCTTCTCATACCCATTGCCTTTGTGTACTACTTGGAAAATTATGAGCTTCTGACTGAATTAGTGTCCCAAATAGTTATTCTTATTGGCATCAAATAAACACTTGTTGCCTCTTACTTTGAAAGGTCTTTTTATTTTCAAGTTATCAAATGAATTGGGAAAAATGGGGAGCAAAAGCTCTGTTTGCTCATCTGTGAAATGGGGGATTTATTTACAGCCTTTGGCCAGATGAACTAACCAATAGGTGTCGCTGTTGCATACAAATTGATGTTTCCTGGGTCTATGGGGCTGCTCATAAGCAGCACACCTTGAAAAAACTAATTAGAAGCTTACATCAGACTAATAAAATCTCCCCTGAGAGGTGATAACCCAGCGTGGGCCCTGTGGCACGGGAAGTACCGAGAAGAGGCTCCTTTGGTACAGTACTGAAAAGAGGGATGTGACCTTTCCCTCCCGCTGTGACTAAGTGTGAAGACTGTGGAGTTAGGGACCCAGGCACTTGGGTCTGGGGCATCACTGGACTCAAGTCCCTCAGTGTCTGGGGTGGAAGGGGTTGTCACGGTTGTTCAGGAGCATGAGTTTTGAGCTGACCCAGTCTGAGTGCCAGCACTGCCTTGCCTTGCTGTATGACCCTGGGACGTTACTTTCCCTGAACCTCTGCATTAGTCACCAATAGAGACTATAAAAGAGGTCTAGTAGGACGTGGTAGGATGTGTGTGTGCACAGGGGGAAGACTGGCCAGAGTCTCACTCCATGACACTTTCCCCGTCTGGCAGCTTTTTAAAACTGAAGCTCAGCAGAATCACGGGAGGGAGAAATCCCAGTGGCAACTAGCACGGAAAAGTTGGGTATGAAAAAACAAGGCCCCGTTCTCCTCTCCAATCAGCTTAGGGCCAGCTTTGGGCCTGACAACATCCTTGCTTGTTCTAGGTGCCACCTGTTCTCTAAATGCTTTATAGGGGAAGCCGGGATGGCTCAGTGGGTTAAGTGCTCACTTTGCAGGGACAGGGACAGGGGATCGAATCCCGGCCCCGGCCCGTGTGGAACCATAAGCTGAGCTGGGAGCTCCCCCAGTTCAGTTCTCTCTGTCTCTGTATCTCTCTCTCTCTCTATCTATCTCTGTCCAAAAAAAAATAAATATATATTTAAATGCTTTATAAATGTCTTCTGTCCCACTCTTCTCAGCAAGGGTTAGGCACAGGCTCTCTGTATGAACTAGTGCCACACCTCATCCCAGATGTAAAATTCCCTTTATCTAGCCATGCCACGCTTTCCTCCCACAGGCAGGCTTCAGGATTTCCAGCTGCAGCTGCCCAGCCAGTCAGGAGCCAAGAGGAACAAGGGAGGCAGCAGGGGATGCAGCCCCCAGGCTCCTGCAACCTCCAACCCCCACAGCACCAGCCTGGCAGGGGCAGCATGTGGAGACTCCGGAGGGCAGTGAACCCTCTAGCACCCTCAGCAGCCAGGAGTCCTACCCCGAGCAGCAGCTCGTAGCTGAGCCCCTTGTGATTTTTAGTGCCCCTAGTAATTTCCACTAGAATTACATAATTTAATTCTTAATTATGATACAGGTATAGGCTTTCACTAAGTGTTTCCATTGCTTTGGTTGTCACATAGTTTAGAGTCAAAGATTAAGAAAGTATGTATGTATGTTTGTCATGTTCTGGAGGGACTGCCCATAAAGCAAGTTGCAGAAGAAATGTTTAGAAGTACACTTCGCTTGAGATAATAGAAAAAGAAAGCGGTTAAGCACAAAAACAATAGTAGCTTAAACAATAGCGATAGTCACAAGATGTCTACTTTCTGCTTTTTTAAAGATAATGTCACTGATGCGCAATTATGAGATATTTTGCAGAATCTTGGCTGTTCAACCCAGTGCACCCCTTGTTCTCACATAATTTTGTGTTGCTGATGTGCTGTTTCTTTGTGAGAAGGAAGAGGTAACTTCAGGGTCTGGAAGAGAATTTACAAGTTTGTTTTGCAGAAGGAAATAATGTATCTACATGGCGGCTGTGAGCAGCTGCTGGCACCCAGGAGACTGATGTGAAAAGGTGTTATCTGTGACTAAAGAAACACAAACCTCTTTTGCTTCCCTGGAACTCTCCACCACCTCTCTCCCCTTTAAAACTCTTCTGCTTGGTCTGGACTTATGAAGATGGTCTTTGGACATTCGTCTGCCATCTTCCCAGGCAGCCAGCTTACTGAATAAAGTAACCCTTCCTTTCCACCCAATACTTATCTTGCAATTGGCTTTCCAGTGGCGAGCAGCCAAACTTGTTTTTTTCCTTGTAACACCCTGACTGACCTACGGGATCCAGCCATGGGCAACTTTTGGTCTCCGTCCTGACCATCCAACCCTACCAGGTGAAGGGCTCTGGCTGCTGACTCATGTAGGACCTGCTTATTATGGTTTTCTAGAGCTTAAAGTGTTGCTTTTTGTGACTAGTTTTTAGAATTTAATGTTTATCCAAGTAATACAGATACTAGCTTTAAATAAAGTAATACTGTAAGGCTTATATTGATCAAGAACAGTTCCCTGACTCACCCCATCTTTTTAATTCTCAATCCCAATGGGTAATCACTCAACTTTTCAAGCTCTGATTTCTGGTGATTAACTGTTTATTAAGAAATTCATGCTTACACTGTTATTTCTTGAGTTTTAAGTCTCTAATGTTCTCTATTGACTTGGAAGATGATTTAGCTCTCCCACAGCACACATACACACATTTCCCTCACTTGTCACCCACACCTTAAATTTGGTTTTATCTCCATTTTGGGGTTAAATTCATTATCTACATTGTTTTAACTGTGTAAATATTATTTCCATTTGAGTCACGTCATGTACTATAATTACATTTCTGTTTTTCTTTATCTGAAAATGTCTTTATTTTACCTTCATTCTTGAAGGATATATTCGGTGGATATAGATTTTTGGGTTGACAGTTTTCTTCTTTTCAGGAGATAAAGATGTTTCTCTTTTAAAAACATCTGGCTTCCCTGCTTTCTGATGAGAAGTCCAAGACATTCCAATCCTGCATGAAATTTGTTGTTTCTTTCTGTTTTTATGATTTCTCTTAATCTTTGATTTTCAAAAGCTTGACTATGTGGATCTTAGGCCTAGTTTTCTTCAAACTCATCCTGTTTGGGGTTTATTGAGCTTCTCTAATCTGTAAATTCAGTCTCCACTTAAGTTGGGAAGTTTTCAGTTATTTCCTCAGATACGTTTTTCTGCCACATTCTCTCTCCTCTCCCTCAGCATTTTTTCTCTTTTTCAGATTCTATGATTTCTGTTTACCAATTTTCATCCTGACTCCTTCCTCCATCATTTCAATTTACTAGTAAGTCCATCCCTTGAATTATTTTTTAAATTTCAGATATTGTTTGCTTTAAAATGTCATTTTTTTTCCATTTTTCTGCTAAAGCTTCCTAGTTTTTTAATTCATTAAAAGCATATTTCCCTTTTAATCACTCAGGATAGTCAACATATCTGGTTTAAAGTCCTCATCTGGTAGTTCCAGTATTTGGGCCATCCCGGAAGTGGCATCTGCTGTCTTTTCATTTGAGAGTGGGTCATATCTTCCGGCTTCTTTCTATGCTGAAAAAGGTTGAATTGTATCTTGTACATTGTGCAGGCTACGTTGTATAGATTTTAAATTCTGCTCCAAAGAGTGTTGATGTTTTGGTTTTCGCAGGTAATGAGCTACACCCAAGTTGCAGATATTCATGCCTGTGATCAGCAGTGGCTCCTATTTTAATTCAGTTCTTTAGACCTTCGTTGCAAGCTGCTTCTAGTGTGTATCACCCATGTACATTTCCACAGTCGCCCAGAGACTTGGGTGTGTTTACATGTGAAGCTGGGAGTCACCTTCTCCGCCTGTCTCCTTCCTGAGTCTCCCCTTCACTCTGCAGCAGCCTAGGGTCCTGTGGGTTTTACTACTGGAGTTTTAGCTTCCAGAGGCCTCGGGCTGATCACTGCAAGTTTTGGCTTCCCTCCAAAAACTGCCTGCTTTTGTTCAGTCTCCAGAGCTCTCAGGTCATGATTTTCTGCATTTTATCCAAAGAGAATAACTGATATTTGTGGGAAGATCTGTTTGTTAGGGGCTTTTTCCTCCATAATGGAAGTTGACACCTCCCCTCCCCCACATACTTAGGCTTTCACATCATTAATTAGAGTTCAATGTTTATTTAAAGATACTTTTTTGGGGAAGCCGGGATGGCTCAGTGGGTTAAGCGCTCACTTTGCAGCGCTGGGGACCGAGGATCGAATCCCAGCCCTGGCCCATGTGGACCCATATGCTGAGCTGGGAGCTCCCCCAGTTCAGTTCTCCCTCTGTCTCTGTATCTCTCTCTCTCTCTCTCTCTCTCTCTGTCAAAACCAATTAAAATAAATAAATAAAATACCAATAAACAAAAAAAATGTTAAAAAAATTTTTTTTAAAGATACTTTTTTGTTAAATTTACTTATAATAAAAATCATATGCATACCATTTCCTTTTTTATATAAGTTTTGGGACCTGATGTATATGAATGCTTTATTCTTTAAAGCAATACTTTAAAAAAATTGCCCATTTAAAACATGAGATCTCTTGCTTTTCTTTCTCTCCTTTTCTATGTGGTCAGACTTTTTATTTTTTTTAAAGGGCTACCATTTTTTTTTTTTTAAGTTTTATTTATTTATTTTATTAATTTTTTGACAGAAAGAGAGCGATACCGAGACAGAGACAGAGAGAGAGAACTGAGCTGGGGGCACTCCCCAGTTCAGCGCATGGTTCCACACAGGCTGGGGCCGGGATTCGATCCTCGGTCCTCGGTGCTGCAAAGTGAGCGCTCAACCCACTGAGCCATCCCGGCTTCCCCAGACTTTTTTTTTTAAGATTTATTTTTATTGTTTTTTGACAGAGAGAGACAGACAGACAGAGAGAGACAGAGAGAAGGGGGAGGGCCCAGAGCAGTCTCCATAGTTGACAGCATTAGTTTTCTATATAGTTTCACTCCACAGGTGGGCCGGGCGCAGGGCTGCACAGGGCAGGAACTGGGCCGGGAGCCTCCCGCATAGGCCCTGGCAAGAACTGAACTGGGGGCACACCCCAGTTAGCACATGGGTCCGCCTGGGCTGGGGCCAGGATTTGATCCTTGGGCTCCGGGTCTGCAAAGCGAGCGCTTAACCCGCTGAGCCATCCCAGCTTCCCGCTATGTGGTTAGACTTTAAGCTGTCAATGACAGCCCATGATCAAGGTTATGTTATTTGCTGATGGATCATTCAGAACAGCCCTACTCGGCTGTGGCTTCTTGTGTCACACCTGATAGTGGTCACTTCTCAAAATCTTTTCTCTTCAAAGTGTATTTAAATCTGTGTCTCTACTGATACTATGAACACTTTGGGACACTTTGACAGTTATGTTGATGATGCATCATTGAGCAAAATCTGTTTTGCCTCCGCTCTGAAGATGCCTGCCTCACCAGACAACCAGATAGATGCCCCACTCTGAGAAGCTCCCATCAGAGGTGGAGGGAGGAGACTCTTTCTTTGTTTTCTGCGTCTCTTACCACACTCAGCTGAGTGACTACACCTAACCTTTTCAGGAAGACTAAAAAATTCCACTTTTCCTCACCACCTGCTCACTAATGCACAGTACATACTTATGTTGGTTCTTCATCCTCACTGAGTCCCATGGAAAGTCCACCTGTCATGGCTCAATTTCTGCTTAGAGACTTGTTCTTCAGAGAGGAACCTTGATGTACAGTTTTGTTTGTTTCCTCCCATAAATTGCAACTAGAACTGAGTGAAACAACTTTGTATCTGAATAAAAAGGATAATTGACTATTCTTAAGAAAGCATTTGAACCTGCATTGAACAACTAAGAGACAGTTACTGATGGAGTTCTTTGAAGTTCAAACCAACACTTCTTTTTTCTCCACAGCACAGGGAGAGCAATAGAAAGTTCTCTGTTCTTAGCTGCCAGTGGCCCCTTCATAGCACTCTGCTGCTCAGGAGCGATCCAGATGCTTGTGCCTAGAGAGCACCCACCACATCAGACTTCTTCTGGAAGCAGTTTGCTTTAGTCACATACGGAATGTCTAGTAGAAATTAATAAGGGGAATCGAGAAGTAGAGATCTAGTGTAAGGACTTGCCTTGAAGCTGTTTTATTATTTTTGGGGAGAGGAGCTGATGGAGATTATGGGGGTCCTAAAGTTCTTCCTAACTTCCACCCTATCGTAAGTACTACCACTCAAGCTCTGAGGATGGGACTGCTGCCCATCTGAGACCACGAGTTAGTAGGCCTGGGAGAGGGGGACCCTGTGGAACAAATGTGGGAGGGCTGGGCGGCTGGGACACCTTGCTGGAAATTTTCCAGAGGAGGTGCCCCATCTTCAGAAGTCTAAGGAGGACTGGGCATGGGCCAGCTTCTCACTGGGAAGCCAATTTCAGGAAGCTACTCTCACCCGTTATGCTGCCTGACCACCAAAGTGCTGCTTACTCAGAGACCAGACAGTGAGTTTCGGGAAAGGCCACCACGCTAATTCAGACAGACCTGGGTTCAAATCCTGGTTCTGGCTCTGGCTGGCTGCTTGATCCTGGGCAAATTATCCCACTCTTTGAGACTCAGTTTCTTTATCTATAAAATGGGGTAAAAAGAGTTATCTGGCATACAGTGTAGTACCATTCCCATTTTATAGAAGATAAAATGGAAGCTCAGAGAGGTTAAAGAATTTGGTCAAGTTCTTACAGCTTAGAAAAGAAGTAGCAGACACAAGAATCAAATCCAGGCAGTCCAACAGGAGAGCCTAAGCTCCTCAATACTCTACCCCGCCCCCTGGGAGGTGGCTAAGAGAAGGTGAAGGGTTGGAGGCTGGACAAGCAAGAGGGAGCTAACGCAGTAGACCCAGAGAATGTGCTGGGACTGGGGGGGCTGCCATGAGGAGGGGGCATGACAATCATGAGCAAGGTTCTGGGGCTAGGACTCCAGAAATAAAAGACATAATGTCTGTCTTCTAGCAGCTGAGGGTTTATTGAGAGGACAAATATAAACCACACGTTGATCAAAAGAACTAGGTCAGCAGTAATGACAACATCACAGTTATCAGACTCGCTGTTCCAGTTACTTACTGCTACACAAAACTACCCCTGGACATAGTGGTTTAAACCACCGATCATCTATTTTACCTCCAGATCTGCAGTTTGGGCAGAGCCTGGTGGGGTCAGCTTGTTTCTGTTTTAAGGGCATCAGCATGGGTGGCCTGAAGGTTGGGGACTGGATTCATCTTAGGGTCTGCTCACTTGCATGCCTAGCGGTTGAAGCTGGTTGTCAGCCCGACACCTACACACTGTACGCTCCTTGGCTTCTTCCTAGTATGGCAACTGGGTGACACTATTAGTCATTAGAGAACGCAAATTAAAATCACAATGAGATACCACTGCACACCTAGTAGAATGTCTAAAATAAAAAAGACTGACCATACCCAGTATTGTCAAGGATAGTCATACAGCCACTTTGGATAATGGCTTGGCAGTTTCTTAGGAAGTTAAACACACATTCACCCTATGACCCAGCCATGCCGCTCCCAGGTATTTACCCAAGAGAAATAAAAGGACAAGCCCGTTACAAAGACTTACACATGAATGGTCATAGCAGCTTTATTTGAACTAGCCCCAAATGAGAAGCAACCCAAACATCCATCAACAGGTGAGTGGATAAGTCAATAATGGTAAAACTATACAATAAATACAATTCAGCAACAAAAATGAATTAACTATGGATACATGCAACACCGTGGATGGCTCTCAAAATTATTATACTGAGTGAAGGAAGGCAAACAAAAGTGTACTTGCAGTCTTATTTACGGACTCTGGAAAATGCAAACTAACTTACAGTGGCAGAAAGCACACCTGTGGTTGCCTAAGATGCTAAGGATGGGGTTGAGGGACGGATGACAAAGGGGCATGGGGACACTGTTGGGTTGATGGACATGTTCAATCTCTTGATAGTGGTGATGGTTTCACAGAAGAATACATGTCAAAATGTACCAAGTTGTACACTTTCAATATGTGCAGTTCACTGTGCAATTATATCTTAATTTAAAAAGTAACAACTACTAGGGTGGAAAAGAAAGAAGGGCACGTAGGATGGCATGTGTTGTGGCAGCCATCTTGGAAAACACAACCTATGTCATTCACCAAGTGTTTCTAACACACTGTGTATGCTAACTGCTTTCCTGTACTGTCACTGAGTCACCCAACAACCCAGCCTGAGGGGGCCATGAGGAGGTGGCCAACCACCTATTATTATTGTTATCATCTTGATGGTGACCACTGAGCCATGAGGTCTTGGTCCCTGGGAGGGAAGGGTGTCTCAGGGCTCTGGTAACCAGGACCTCAGGGCTTTTCTAGTTGAGCTGCAAGAGGAACTACTGCCCACCTCTTGGGACCCACAGGAAACAGTGGGGTCCTTTAGGGAGCAACAGGGAGAGGCAGTGAGGTGGAGGCTCTGTGAGTGGAGGTCACCCCTCTTTGGCAGGGTGGTCTCTCCTTTTGCTATATTAGTCCCTTTGGACAGGTAGATGCCTGACCATCATCCTTTGGTAATCAAATCCAATGGCTTTCCTCTGGGAACCTCCATGCTGTGACTTGTCCTCAAAGAGTAGCTGATGTTGCCCTCCTTTTAACTCCTCCTTAGTTCCTAGTGAGGTACAAGGGCCCCAGGCCTGGCCCGCCTCCTGCCCACAGTGACTGGTACAGGCAAACACATTATCCAGACTCGGTCAACCAGCATCAGCTTTGGACCTGTGCTCTAGGTAACAGGAAGGAGATTTTCCCTTTCCCCGGGGTGGCTAACCTGGCAGACGCAAGTCTTGGGTGCCTGGTAGACATCTCTCACCATATGTAGACAGTGTGCCTGAGAAGGAAACTGAGACAGTGAGGCAGAGTAGAGAGAAGGAAAGGAATGTGCTTTCCTTGGGGTCACCTGAGCAATGCTGTCCAACTAAGCTAAACAGAAATAGCAGAAATAGGTGGCAATGATTAAGCACTATGTGTTAGACTTTATCCCATTTAACCCTTATGATAATTCTGAGATAGGTTCTATGACCCCCCTTCCCCCACTTTATAGGTGAAACTGGGGCTTAAATGTGCGCATGGTCACACAGCTAGGGCCAGGAGGGAGGAGGTTTAAGTGGGGGGACTACAGAGGAATGTGCAAGGCTGGGAGGAGATGGGGAAGACTGGTGTGTAGGATGGTGAAGCCCCTAAGGTGGGGTATGGAGTGGGGGGACTGCTTCTCACTCTAACTGTGGAAATGAGCCCAGACACTGAGGAATCCACAGCAGATCTATCCTTGGTGCACTTGAACCAAGACAGGAGAGAGCGGGTGAGGGAGAGAGATGTCCAGGATGGGGACTGACGGCATTAGAGGAGCTGATGGGACAAGAAGGGAAGAGAGAGAAGCCCAAGGTAGTGAGGCCAGATGAGGCTTTGAGACAGAAGTGTGGTCATGGGATAAGAGCTGCAGAGAGGTCAGGAGATGCAGGTGAGGAGACCCCATTAGGCACTGGGCCTTGGTGCTTGTTGTGTGTGTGGTGGGAGAAAGGGGCTTGTCCTTTTCAGAATGTAAAACTTTTTGTCTGATTGTAATAGTAAAACATGAGAAATACAATTAAACAGGTGTAGAAATATTAAAAGGTTTAAGACCTCCCATAATCCTAAACCTACAAACTACTACTATTAATGGTTTCAAATAATTTCTTCTGATTCTGGAATACAAATAAAGACAGATAAATTCACATGTATGAGAATTTCAATTGCTCCACATCTTTGACAAATATTACCTGTCTTTTTATTTTAGCCATTCAGGTGCATGGGCAGCTGATCTCATTGTGATCTTAATTTCAGTTTCTCTGATAACTAACAAGATTGAGCACCGTTCATATATTCATTGCTCTTTTGGACATCCTGTTTAGTGAAGGGGGCTGCTCAAGTCTTTTGCCCATCTTCTATTACTGACTTCTTACTGATTTGTAAGAGGTCTAAATATATAACTCCTCTGTTGGTTATATGTGCTGTATCTCCCACTCCATGGCTCTTTTCACTATTGTTAAAACAACTCTAATTCTAATGTTCAACTTACAGTTTTTCCATTATAATTGACTGTGTGTGTGTGTGTGTGTGTTGTATTTAAAAATCTTTGCCTACTAAGAAAGAGTTCTAAGATCCTTTTCTATGATTTTAAGATTCATGCTTGTAATGCTATTCTCTGAGGTTTTCTTCCTTTTTTTTTAATATTTATTTTTATTGGTTTTTGACAGAGAGACAGAAGGGGGAGGGCGCAGAGCAGTCTCCACAGTTGACAGCATTAGTTTTCCATATAGTTTCACTCCACAGGTGGGCACAGGGCTGCACAGGGCAGGAACTGGGCCAGAAGCCTCCCACATAGGCCCCGGCAAGAGCTGAACTGGGGGCACATCCCAGTTCAGCATATGGGTCTGCATGGGCTGGAGCTGGAATTCAATCCCTGGTCTCTGGGGTTGCAAAGCAAGCGCTTAACCCACTGAGCCAACCCAGCTTCCTCGAGGTTTTCTTCTAATAGCTTTATTTTACTTTCTGATTTTGATATATATAATCCAGCTGAGACTAATGTTTGGTTGCAGTCTGCTAAGAGAAGTTAAAATTCATTTCCTGTGGATATCAAGTTGACCCAGCACCATTTATTGAAAGGACTGTCCTTTCTCCACAGCCCTGCAGTACATTCTTGTCATAAAACTGTATGTAAGTTTTGGATTCTGTCTTCTGTTCCACTGGTCCATTGTCTATCCTTGGACCAATACCACACTGTTTTCATTACATCAGTCTTTGAATGTCTTGATTCCTAGTAGTATAAATCCTCTAGGTTTGTTGTCCTTCAAGATTGCCCTGGGTATTCTCGGTCTTTTACTTGCCCATAAAATTTTTAGAATCAGTTTATCATTTTTTTAAATTCTTTTATTCTTTAATTATTTACTTTTGGGGAAGCCGGGATGGCTCAGTGGGTTAAGCGCTCACTTTGCAGCGCCGGGGACCAGGGATCGAATCCCGGCCCCGGCCCATGGGGAACCATATGTTGAACTGGGAGCTCCCCCAGTTCAGTTCTCTCTCTGTCTCTGTATCTCTCTCTCTCTGTCAAAAATAAAAATAAATAAATAGTAAAAATCTTTTTTTTTTTTAATATATCTTTGTTTCTTTTTGATAGAGAAAGAGAGAGAGAGACAGAGAGATACAGAGAGAAGGGGGAGGGTCCAGAGTAGTCTCCATAGCTGACAGCGTTAGTTTTCCATATAGTTTCACTCCACAGGCGGGCATGGGGCTGCGCAGGGCAGGAACTGGGCTGGGAGCCTTCCACATAGGCCCTGGCAAGAACTGAACTGGGGGCACACCTCACTTTTGCATATGGGTCCACATGGGCTGGGGCTGGAATTCGATCCTCAGTGTCCGGGGCTGCAAAGCAAGCACTTAACCCGCTGAGCCATCCCAGCTTCCCCAGTTTATCATTGTCCATAATAAGACCTGTTGGTGTGTACTTGGGACTGCTTTGACATGGCATATCAAGTTTGGGAGGAACTGACAACTTTATAATAAGAATGTTCCAATGCATGCATATAGTATAACCTTCCATTTATTTACATTTTAATTTAGTTCATATTTTTTTTATCACATTGTGTAGATTTCAGTGTGGAGAAATTGCATATATTTTGTGAATTTATTTCTGGGTATTTAATGTTTTTGATGCTATCATAAATGGTATAGTTTTGTTTTCATTGTCTATTTATAGCCAATATGTAGAAATACAATCTATTTTCAATATTCACCTTGTATCCAGTGACCTTGCTAAACTCATTTATTAATTCTAATATTAGTTGGTAAATTTTAGATTTACTATGTATACCCTCAGGTTATCTACAAATAATGAAATTTTTATTTCTTCATTTCCAGTATTTTTTTTTGTTTGTTTTGTTTTTAATACTTATTTATTTATTTATTTATTTTTTTACAGAGAGGGAGAGAGAGAGAGAGATACAGAGATTGAGAGAGAACTGAACTAGGGGAGCTCCCAGTTCAGCATATGGTTCCGCACGGGCCGGGGCCGGGATTTGATCCTCGGTCCCCAGCGCTGCAAAGTGAGCACCTAACCCACTGAGCCATCCTGGCTTCCCCAGTATTATGTTTTTAAAAACAACTTTTTTGAAGTATAAATGTCATTAAGTTCACTAATTTTAAATGTACAATTTGTTTTTAGTAAATTGACCAAGCTGTGCAACTATTACCATAATCTAGTTTCGGAATATTTTATCACCTGAGTAAGATCCTTCATGCCTGTTTAGTTACTGCTTCCACAGCACCCCACACAGTTTTTGACATGCTATACTCTTATTTTCATTCAGGTCAAAATACTAATTTACTTGCTGAATTATTCTTTGACCCATGGATGGCTTAGAAGTATGTTATTTATTTCCATTTATCTTTCTGTTTAGGTTTCTAATTCCATTCCATTTTGGTCAAAGAACATTATTTGTGATTCAAATCCCTTTAAATATATTAAGACTTATTTTATAGCTTATTGTCTAAGTTGATAAATGTCCCATGGGCACTTGCAAAGCCAAGTGTATTAATATTTGACAGTGGTTGGGTGTTCTGTAAATACCATTTAGTATAGATTGGTTGATAGTATTATTAAAGTCATTTTTATTCTCAGTGATTTTTCTGTCTACTTGTTCTATCAAATATTGAAAGATGGGTGTTGAAATCTCTGGTTGTTACTGTGGATTAGTCTTATTTTTTCTGTGAAGTTCTGATACTTTTGCTTCTTTTAAAACTCTGTTATTATGTACATAAATGTTTAGGATTATTAAATTTTCTTGATGAACTGTTTAACATTATATACTGTAATAGTTTGCCCTGAAATCTACTTTTCTGATTTTGATACTGACACTTCAGTTTTTTAATAACAGCATAGTACAGAATTTTCATCCTTTTTCTCTTAAATTGTTTTTGTCTTTAAGTGGGTTTCTTATGGAAGAAATATAGTTGGGTCTTTTTTTTTTTTAAATCCAATCAAGCTTTTGAGGTGTTTAGGCTACTTACCATTAATATGATTATTGATATGGTTGGGTTTATGTCTTCCTGGTAGAGTGACACATTTACATTACTAGGGTATGTACATCTTTAACTCTAGTAACGTTTCTGGGTCTACTTGGTCTGGTATTAGTTATTTATCAGTTATACTAATGTTTTTAGTTTCAATGTTTTGGTGTCCTAACATTTAAGGTGTGTCTTTTGTTAGCAGCATATAGTTGTTAGATTTTAATTCATTCTATCTTAGTCTTTTAATTGCAGAATCCAGTCAAACATATTTGGGCTTATATCTACAATATTACTTGTTTATTTTTCTCATTTCTTGTTTTGATTATTTTAAATAATGTTACTTCCTCCTCTAATAACTTGCTATTTATACCTTGTAATTATTATTTTAGTGGTTACTCCTACAGGTTATACATTTCTACTTAAGAGTCTAATACAATATTACTTTGATCACTTCTCCAATTAGTCTAGAACTTTAGAGTACTTTAACTCCACTTGCCTCATCACTTTTCAGTTTTTTATAGACATTCTAAGTCAATATATATTTTTAAAACATTTCTATTGCTTCATACAGATAATATTTATATTTAATCACATATATAGCCCTTCTAGTACTCTTCATTCCTTCATGCATTTCCTATTTCCATCTAGGATCATTTCTCTTTTGTCTAAAGATTTTAGGATTCCTTTTGTGCAAGTCTGATGGTGAAAAATCCTCTCAGCTTTTCTTTACCTGAGAACATCTTTATTTTAAAGGCTATTTACATTAGGTAAAAAATTTCTGTTTTTTCATGTCAGAACTTTAAATATGTCTTTTCATTGTCTTCTGGCTTCCATCATTTCTGATAAGTCAACCATCAGTCTTAGTATAACACAGTACAATGATCAAAATCAGTAAAATTACAGTATTATTTAATTTACAAATCTTATTCAAATCCCACCAATTCTGCCACCAATATTCTTTAGAGAAAAAAAAAAAAAAAAATTCTGGTCCAGGATCTAATCCAGGGTCACATACCACATTTAGTTTTCAGGTCTGTTTAGGTTTCCTTCAATCTGGAACACTTTTGTAGTCGTTATCTTTCATGGTAGTGAGCAAGCCAGTTATTTTGCAGGATGTCCCTCAGTTTGGGTTTGTCTGATGCTTTCTAATGATTTGATCCAGGCTATGTGTTTTTGACAGGAATACCACAAAAAAGGAGGTTGTTTTCTATGCTTATCAGAAGGCACATGTCTACTTCTCCCATTCCATGTGGTTAGCTGTATCTGCGTTTACTCCATGGTGAATTACAATATTTTTTCTCTGTAGTTAACAATTTGGGGGAAGGTACTTTGAGGATATATGAGTACCCTGTTCTCAGAACACACACACAAAATGGAAGGAGAACTGACTCTAGATAGTGAACACACTATGCAATATAATGATGATATATTATAAAAACGTACATTTGAAACCTATTATTATAATTTTACTAATCAATGTCATCCCAATAAACTTAATAAAAAAGAAAACAAAACAAGATCCCAAAATATTCACTGACTAGTTTTATCACTTACTGATGTATCCCTGCCTGAGGAATTATTACCACAGTGGTTGTCAAATGATCTTTGAATTCCATAATTCCTTCTACAATTATTAATTGGAAGTCTATGAAATGCAGTTTTGATAGAATTCCATCTACTTCTAATTTTCCTCTGTTCCTAAGGCCTCACCCTTTTAGGGCTTTCAACCGAGATCCCAGCATATTCACCGCGGTCTCTCCTTTTGAGAGATCTTAAACTGTGATCCTGATCTCAGCAATGTGATTCTGCAAAATTCTGCCCTGGTTTAGAGAGGTTTGGGCTTAGCTTTTTTAGGTTCCCATCTTGTACAATTTCAGATTTCAGTAAATGGTGTAAAACCTGAACCTATTTGCGAGGTCCCTCAAACACTCAATTTTGTCATTCTAGGCTGTGAGACTATTTTAAAAACTCTGCCAACTTCTCTTGTCCCACCTGAAGCCTTCCGCCTAGGGAAAACCTGGATCCTCAGTCTCTTGCCGGAGTTGGCAAATGCAAGTGGCTGCAGACTGTGTTTGTTTCTTCACAATCTTAACTCCCCTAGTTAATGTTGTTTCTACAACTCTCTTAAGCCACGAGAATCATGTTTCACTGGCTTTTCTAGTTTTCACTGGGAGCATTAACCAGCTGCAAACTACTCTATCCTATAAAGTGGTATAGAAGTGGGAGCCCTACATTTTTGTTTTTGGGGACTGCATAGTATTGCACCACATGGGTGTCTCATTTTAAAACTTAACCTCTGCTCTAATTATAGTTGTTTACTTTCTCGTTACTATGAAGACTATGATATAATCCTCCTTGTAGGTATACCAATATACATGAGTTAAATTGTTTTCATAGGATAAATTTATGAAAATAGAATTGCTAGATCAGAGGGTATGATGAACTAGTTTTCATAGGTATTGCCAAATGGTCCTCTAGAAAACCCTCACACTAGCCTCAGCTGAGCATAAATGCCTAAAAATCACCATGGAGTTATTTTGAGCAGTCACCATTCTCTCTGCCTCCTCAGATACCTCAGGGGTCTTCTAGCCCTCTGTTCCAGCCTCAGCCTTCTCTGGTGGGTGGACAAGGTGACCCACAGATCTGGTATGTGATGCGGGGCAGCCCTGCAAGGGCCCATGTCTTATCTTGGTACCAGCTGTTGATGGGGAATGGCCCACCTTCCTGTTGAGGCAGCGAGAGGGGGTTCCTATGACTTATGGTTGGGAATACTTAGTATTTGCCAGGGCAGAGATGACTGGAACACAGTCCAAACATGACGGAGTCAAGGTGGCTAGGCCAGACCCTGAACCAAGGTTCACAACAGAAGGAAATCTCTGCTAAGGCTCATCGGATAGAAACACGGAGCACAGCAGCTCAGATTGGGGAGGAGCCCTTTCACTGCAGCATCCGGGAATCTCCAGTGGCAAATGCAGTCTGGGCATGTGTGCAGACCCAGTTATTGGCCCTTGGGCTAGTCCTGGCTCTGCCCCAAAGTCTCCGTGTCCCTTGGGTTAGTCTTTTACCTTCTCTCTATCTCAAAACTACCCAGGACCTAATTACCACACCCAATCCAATCCATCTCTCTGCTCTTACAAAACTTAAGTCTAACTTTTCCATTCTGTGAATAGGGAATAGCATAGCCTCTAGGAGGATAAAGTGAGCCAGAAAAATCTCTTTGGAAGGAGGCAGTGAGTGGCAGAAAGGAGAAGTCCACATAAATGTAACATCAGAGGTCTGGGTGGGCTCCCCCTTTACCTGGTGACTGTATTCCCTCAGTAGAGCTGGAACAGACCCTCGCTGCTGTCACCTGATGCTCTTATGGGGATGCTGTGTGCAGCTCCCTCTGTGGCCTAGTTCTGGCTGTTCTCTGAAAGAATCACTGCTGTTGGGCCGTGAGGGTAAAAAAGCAGCCCCAGGTTCCGGGACACAGGTAGGTGCAGGGGCACTCCTCCCAGGTTGTCTGAAGAACTGCCTGTGCCCTGGCTTCTCCCTCTTGGCTCCTGCTAGCTTCCTACTAGTTTGTGCCTTTTTTCCCCCTTTTTTAATCTCCCAAACTTTTGAGCTTCTCTACAAATACAGGGACCTTGAGAAGACTGCTGTGTTGTGGGCTATTTGGGGCAAGGAGGTGGGAACCCAGGACCCAGGACCGTGGGAGGCCTGTCCAGGGTCTGCAGCCTTGGGGTCAGGTCAGCCGCCCCCACCTAGAGCCTGGGGCTGGGGTTTCAGTTTGGTCACAGTTCCCAAAGCCAGTCTGACTGGTCAGGGGAAAAGGCATATGGCAGCATACATCTCCTTTTGCTGCTAGTTTAGCTGTCATTGAAAGCAAGTTCCCTCCCGCTCTCTGCACCTCATTCTTCATCCAAGTGAGAGAGTTAAATGGTCTAAGGTTCTCCTCTTTTTGGCTAAAACCTTTTTACTCTTAGCCCCTTTTGAGAACTAATACCAAATACCTGAGGACTGACGTTGGCTAAGGATCTTCTACCAGAAAATTCACACACACAAATTTGGGGTATGGCCATTCATTCTGAGACTGCTGAGGCTTTAGTGGGGCGGCATGTTCCCCATCACTGCTGTGCATCCCCTTGAGGGGCTGAATGCAGCTGGGCCAGGTGAGTCACTTTTCCCTTGTGGGGTACTGGGAAGGGGAGCCTGAATCTTGAACTTCACTTTCCACACTCATACCAAAGAGGCAGCTTCTCCATGATACTCAAAAGCACCTGGTACCAGATTCCTCCCATTCAGGGTTGATGGCTTTTCAGAGCTCCCTACATAGAAGGGGACCCCAAAGGTCCCCAACCCTCTTCTCCCTTTCTTCTACTCACCTTTTCCCAGCCTCCACACTACACCCAGGCCCACAATCTCCTAAGAGACAGCTACTGAAATGGATTTGAGGAGTTCTGAGAAGAAACTCTGGGTCCCAGGTTATCCTTTCTTTTCTCACTGAACATCCCATTACTTGAAGCCTACTGCAAACACTATGACTTTAAGAAATCTTTGGTACTGTGCAAATTCATTAAGCTATTACTTTTTAAACATCCAGATGCATATTAGCTTTGCTGAGAGTGAAGGAGGTAGAAGAAAAGGCTCATCAAGGGTGTAACAGTGGTCACTGACACCAGGACTGGGCAGGTGAGGACTAAAGGGAGACATGGCCAGGTGCAGAAAATGAATGTGGTCTAGCTGTAGGCCTAAACAGCTTCTAGTGGGACGGTGGCCACTAGACCAAGGTGAGGTTTTGGGTAGGGGTCTCCCCAGGAAGGAGCCTCAGGACATAGCTTAAACACAATAGTAGAATGAGGAATTCCAGACATATCAGCTTGAGAGTCAGAAAACCCCAGATCTGACTGCCATCTCCCCTCTAAAAGTCCTATGGTCCTACTCTGCTGGAGCTAATTAGCCAAGAAGAGTAAAAACCTAACAGTAAGTTTTGTGAGCGGCAGTAACAAGTTCACAGTCGGTGCTCACAGCTACAGACACTAGCAGAGCAGGTGGTTGGAGAATCCTCCCAGTCACCACAGAGAAGATTTAACAAGTAAAAACCTGCAAACTCTTTATTAAATTCTCCCATTTCATCTGTACAGAAAAAAAAAAAGCACATTATGTTCAGAATCTCAGAAACATCTCAAAATTACACAGCATGAAAATGTAAAAACAAGGAACTGCCGGGATTTTATACATAGAAAGGAAAACCATTTACAAAAGAGGCTTGTTAATTCTACTTTTCTTTTTCTGTTCCTTTCTTTAAAAAAAGTTAAAGGCCTAGGATCTCACACAGCATCTGCTGCACTGTCTGTTTTCCTTCTCAGACTGACCTGGGAACACTGTGCTGGGAGAAGCTGCTCCATCCAGCGCACTGCAGGCTAACCAGGGGACCTGTTCAAACCACCCTTGCCTAGCGTGTCTGGCATAGGGTCCACTGGGCTCTGGGTCCAGGTGTCAATTCTATCTCAGGGGAAGGCAAAAACAGAATATAGAGGCACTATCTCAGTTTCCTTCTTGCCTAGGGAGATTTCTCCACTGCACATATCACAGCATCCCTGCCTGTGCTCTGGGGCGGAACTTGGGAAGGGGGAAGGAGAGGAAACCACAGTCAGGATCCTGTCACACCAGCCCGAGCAAACTGCTCCTCATTTGTGCTCCAGAGGCAAACAGTCCCTGGGTCTCCACAGTGATTTCACTAGACGGCTTGGGGGAACCTGTCACTGAAGAGTTAGGCTGGTTTTGCTAATGACTTATCTGCTGTCTGAAGTCTGGGCAGGAAGGGAGATTGGGGTTTAAACTTGATTGCCCTATAACATGTGACTGGTCACATGGAGGAGGAGGACCAAGTAGAGAGGTGGCCAGCCAAAGAGAAATGAGAGCAAAGCAGGCCAGCACATCAGCTCTGGCCTCAGGCCCTTTAGGAATCAAAGACCAGTGTGGAGGAGGTGAAATGGAAGAAAAGTATCCCTAAAGGCCTAGGGGAAACACAGGGCAATGAAGTGCTGCATTTTATAAAACTACTGAGGTGCTGTCCAAATGGTGAGAAATAAAAGGGATTTTTGAGGTTTTTCACATTCACAGGAATCTGAAATACATGTAAACATACCAAAATGCACATCATGGAAAAGCCATATTCTTCTTTTTTGTTCTATGGCCAAAATTTAGGTTGAATGTGTGAGGCTGGGCCAGCAGGCTATCAAGGGTCCCTATTCTAGCTTCCTTCTCCATATTGATTCCTTAGAAAAAGTTATATGTGGAGAACATTTATTTCTTGGTGGGAGAGAGGAAGAAATGGGAAGTTAAGGTCTTTTCTCAGAGGAATTTGAGGCCACCTAAGAAAGGAAGAACCATGAAGCAATCTAACCCATCCCAATGACTCACTATAGAGGGGATCTTTTTGGGCTAGAAGAAATATCACCGCCTCAGGGTCGGAAAGGAAAGAGACATTTCCAGAAGTCACACTCGTATATGAGAGTGACTCTTGGGAAGTTAGATGAAGTCAGTATATAACTAACTTCCTTTCTACTTTGTCCAAAAAAATGTAAATGGATGCTACAGGCCTCTTTATCACTGGATTCTTCTATTATGTGACCTTAGGAAATGGGAAAAGATGAAATACGATAATTTTCGGTTGCATTTTCTAGGAAAGCAGAATCTCCCTCTCTCCCCACTGGCAGAGCTGCTTGCTGTCCCTCAGAAGAGTAAATAAATGCAGGATGTAAGATCAATAAAGGCCTGCCATGAACTCAAGTTAATACCTGCTCACTAAATACTGGAATTCCCCTACTTTCTAAGTGTGCACTGGTTCAGAATGAGCTGACTGAATCCACAGAACTGGCAGAGGGCCTCCAGGGAATGCAGACGACCCAGACCTTTGCTCTGGCTCCCATCTTGGAGCATCTTGCCAGCAGGCTTCTCTTGGGACAGCAGCAATATCATAGGCCAGGGACACACCAGGGTCAAGTTTCACTCCGAGTGCCACTGTCTGTGGGAGATGCTCTGGTAGAGTGAGCAGTCAGTCTTATTCTTGATATCTGGCCCAGATTTCTGATTTCCTGTAACAGTCCCTCCAGCCCAGGAGAGTGACCTCCTGGAGTCTCTGGAGTGTTGGGGAAAGTTTTAAGTGTGAGTCCCTGAGACACTGGGGTGAGCTAGTAAGGCCAGAGGAGTTACCTGGCTATTATAATTTTCAGTAAGGGCCTAGAGCCTTGTCCCTGTAAAAAAACAAACAAAGAAACAAAAAAACTCTACCTGCTGCTTATGTTATTATTCATGAGATAGACATCAGAAGAGGTAAATGCCAAGGTCTGTCATCAGCTCCTCCAGTTGGGTTGTGGTTTCGTCTTGATTCGTTCTTGACTAGTTGATTCGCTCACAAATGAACCATGAGATCTATAACCATAGGTGGCCCAGACCTTTCTGTTACACCAAATGCAGTACAGAATAGATACAGTGGGCTGCAGGTTTAGATGGTGCCGGAACTTTTGGATGTAGAAAACTGCTCAGGACAGTGCTTGGACTCTCAAGAACCAGCCATATAAAACTATTCCAAGTAGGATGTGGAAATGTTTTCTTGAAATGAGCAATTAAAAATACCAACAGATTTATCCATTCTATTACGACCATTTCTAAAGGTGACAAAGATTTCAAGAATCAAACTCCTTTCCAAACTTCCAGATCTGCTGCAGACAATGAATGAAATCTCTCAATTTAGGAAGAACAGAAGCATCGAGACACATTAAACTATGAAGCAGCTTTATATAAACTGCAAGGGAGACTGCAGAGATGAGAATGGTACCCAGCCCCTGTCAAATGGTAAACATTAATCCTATTATGTAAACCCCACCAGACACCTCAGTGGAGGCCTGTGTTTAGAGAACATCCCTGCTTCTTGTTCCCAAGGCTCAGCAACCCCCAGTACCCAGGCGGGAACCCCTGGAGGTGGACTGTCTGTCTGGATTAGCTCAATTCAGTCCGACAGTGGTGATGGCAGGGGGTGTTGCTCAGATTCCAAGAGTTTTAAGTTTTATGAGACTGAAGAATCCCAGGACAGCTGCTGAGAATCAGGAAGACCCAAAAAGCAGGACTGAGGGGGCCAAATAACTTAGTAGCTTCCCTTGGTGGCTGGCAGTACCCTAGGCCAGGGAGAGATACAGCTGGCTTCTGGAACCCACTGCCTCCAGGAAGGGTAGCAAAGAGAAAAGAAACAGAAAACCACAGTATTGAAATAGACGTCAGTCAGGTTAGACAAGGAATAATTTAGATCAACTGATCCACAAGCTGACCCACTTTGTATTGAACACATTTCAGGGAAGACAAATGTTGTGTCTGGAGGCCCACATGGACAGTGGCAAAGGAGGGGCAGGGCAAGGAAGGGCGCCATGGTCTATGTAGACAGTTTTAGGCACGTGATTTATAATACTTTGTGGACATCTAACAGGTTAATAAAATATATATTATATAAATATATCTCCTACTGTACACACTGCCCTCCTGTGCAGCCACTGTGACACCATGCCCCAAACTCAAGACAAGGTGTGCTAGGTAGAACCTTGATGCCTGCACTCCTCCCTCTTTACACTCTAAACCTGTCCCTCCATACTGGAGAGCTGAGGGAGGATGGCCAGGAATGTTGCTTCCATTAAGCTCAGACTCTGGAAAGACTGATGAATCACCCAAGCATTATACAACATTTAGCCCAATGTCTACTACAGTGGGTATACGCAGCAAACAAAGAGAAAAAAAGAAAGAAAAAAAAAAAAAGGAGAAAAACCTCCATCTTTTAATGTAGTAACTTTCCATGCCCTCTCCACGTGGAGGCATAAAGGAGCGTGCTTGTTTGGGAAGGTGGCCTTGAGCCTGAAGAAAGGTCAAGTTGGACTGCCAGTCACACCCTGAGACCATGCTAAATCTTTATAAGCCATTGTCTCTGACCTGCATTGTTGCCTGAAAAATAAAGCAAAGTGAATCAATTCCTTGTGCCTCCTTTCTGCCCTGAGCCCCCTCCCCTGCAGTCACTGCCTCCTGGCAGGACTTCTGGAGCAACTGCTTCCCCAGCAGGGTCAATACCAGTGTGACTGAGTCCCACACTAGCCTGGAGGATGATCACTGGGATCCTGCTGCCTGGGGACTCAGGGTCCAGCCTCTCAAGGCAGATCAGTGGACTGACCAGCATCACATGCTTCTGACTCTCCTCTCCAACCCATGTGCCCTTGGCCCAGGAGGCTCATACTTCATTTCACTGAAGTGAGGAGATCACAGAAATACCCCCATGGCCTTGGGTCTTGACCAGCAGTGGCGCTATTAGGCTGGGAACTAGAAGGCATCACTGTTTCAGCAGCAGAAAACAGGACCCAAAGCAGGCTGGTTAGTGGTTCCTCACTACTCAGTGAAGTCCATGGCCCTGATATGGCCCAAAGGTGCTTCTGAGAAATGAGCAAGACATCCCAGTTATAGCATATTGGGTGGTGTGTTTCCCCTCTAATGTCCTGCCTTCATTTTACACAGTCACACAGAAGAAATAACCTCATTGTCCAAATCAAGCCTGGAGGAGATGTGTTACTATATACATTTTTTCTTTCTTTAAAAATTTCTTTTTTTTCAATGTCTTTTTTTTTTTTTTTTTTTAAATTCATTTGAATTGCAGGAGTTGGTTCTGGAAGTACTGGTAGTTCCACTGGTATGAGACAGACTTGTCTATAGGCAGGTAAACCCAAGTTTGCCGACAAAGGTGGCCAGCTGCTGATGCTGCACGAATGGTCGAAAGGAGAGAGACACCATGGACACGGGTAAAGTCTGAGATGGGATAATGCAGTGGATACCTGCTGCTGCTCTAACATGGGTGTTGGAGTCACCTTGGAGAAGAACAAAGTGAGTGGGTACGCTATACAGGAGGGCTGTACAAACTGGACACTGGACAGGTAGTTCCTTTGGTGATCAAGGTGGCTCTACCTGTCCTTGAGCTCGCGTGTCACTCGTTTGGTGATACGTCCACACATCAGGCCAATAAGGAACAATATACAGATGCTCCCACTGATCACAGAGAGAATGTAGTTCTTTGATGGGGATGTCATCACTTGCATTGCAAGGTCAGAGAAGCCATCTGCTGGGGCCACCTGGAATGACACACAGCAGTATCACCCTCTGAGACAGAACTGGGCTGGGGGCGGTGCTAGCTCTAACTTGTTCCCCCTCAATTCCTATATTAATTTACATCATTTCTTTTGGAGAGAAGGAACAAAGAACAAGCAAGTTAAACTCAGAGCTATAAATCTTTTTCCTGATCATATTATAATGTTATATATCTACTGTATGAGATTATAAAATACACACCAAAGAAGAGGAGTCTCATCATAGCAATCACCACCAAAAACAAACAAACCTCACACTGAGGACTGGACAATGTGTTAGGAATCCTCGCAAGCAGATTTCATTACTCCCATATTATAGATGAAGACCCAGAAGTCTGAGCAGTGGGAAGTGGTTTAGTGACATGCACAAAGTCACAGGTTCTTACATAATTCAGATTTATTTTTCTTCATCATGTTTTTTGCCTTTTAAAAACCAACTGAAGTTGTGTTGAATGCTAAATCTATGTCTTGACTTGTTTTCACTCAGTATTATATCATGCGCCTCCACCAAAACCAATATGCAAACATGACATATATGGACTAAATATACTTCATCACAATCCCCACTGTGGGCATTTACAATGTAGCAGTCTTCATCCTCAGTTTTCCTCTTTGCTTTCTCAAATGCACCTCTATGGTTGCCTGCGATTGCAAAATCAGGCCTGAAAGGCTCCCCAGGTGAACAGGAACCTGCTCTTTTGAGTCTCACCTTAGCCTGGGTGCCTGAGAGGGGCTGGCCTAGAGATGTCTGGGCTGCTGCTATGCTCATCCCATGTACAAAGAACAGAGTAGGCTTCAGATTAGTGCAATTTGAGCATCAACATTTGCTAACACAAAGCAAGCAGTGGAGTCAACCTAAAGCAATGCTCAGCAGCTCAAAAGTGGAAACTGGTGAGGAAAGAAGAGACTAAGTTAGTGTCCTTGCTGCTTCTTCTAACCAAGGGCTTCAAAGCTGACTTTGTTCCCTTGGGGAAGAGGTAAGGAGCATGCTTGCTATTTTGACAGCTATGGTCCCTTCCCATCATGTCTAGGTATGAAAACTTTCTGTGGTCTTTCCTGCTTGGCTGTTACCTTTGACCTTTAAGCACATGGGTGAACGGAGGAACTGGCCAAGAAGGAGGGAAACCCTGTGTTCACTCTCTTAATCTAAGGAATGTCTATCTCAGTGCAAGGAGATACAAAGAGCGTGGATCTAGAAATCTGACTCTTTTACTATGGGCAAATTAAAAATTTTAAAGTCACAGTTTCCTCCACCATAAAGTGAGGAAATAATCATTCCACTTACCTTGTAGGATTTCAAGGTTTAAATGAGATAATATAGCCATCAAAGTGATTTGCAAACTACAAAGCATATATACATGAGAAGAATTGTTATCAATCTCACTGACACTGAATTTCTGTAGGAAGAATTTCCCCCGGCCCAAGTCTGTCTGGGTACCATAGACTTCCACTAGCGTTCTGACGTCTCTTTATCCTATTATTCTCCATGTTCTAGTTTAGCTGAGGATCAGTCTCACATCACACAGACTTCCCCTTCAGACTATGTAAAATTAGAAAAACAAGCTACTCAACAGGAGTGACTGGATTTCTTCCCTTTCTCATGGGCATGATGTCTAGTTTCTCTTTGCATGGTTGGCTCAAGTCACAACTTCCTTTGGGTGCCTCAGTTTTTATTGGTGGACTATGGGCAATTGAGGGCAGAAAAGTAGTGGCCCTAGCAAGTCCTTGCAGACACAGCCCAATGCAAAGGGACATGGTGGCTCCATGCTTATGGACAGCCAATGAGCCTTAAAGGTACACTGACAGATTTTTCAAATACACTTATTGGTAGTCTCACAATAAGGACAAGAAGGCCAGTGAAGTATCTTGAAGAGACTAAGAAATTGACAGAAGAGATGACTACTTCAGGAGATTCTCTTGGTCATTACCTTTGCTGCATAACTCCACATTTCAATCCGGTCATTGAGGCGTTTTTTGCACTCTGGTTGTAACCTCACCCGCTTATCTTCCAGGGCCTCCATGAGGCAGGACATTTCTGTGGAAGAAAAGGGATAAGAAGAATCTAAAATTGTATAGAACAGAGAAATTTCTGGAAGGTTAGGGATAAAGGTACTTAATCACCACAGAATTCTGATCTATAGGCTGAACAAAGTTAAATCCACTCAGGAAACTTGCCCCAAGATCTAACATGGAAAATAATGATATTTAACTTCCAAGATTGGCTGTCCAGAGTCTCTCTTAAAATCTCTCTTATTTTTACTGGGTATGCATGGCACAGCTTTACACCTGCCCAGGTTCAACCTCACATAGAACCTGTGTATTGAGCACAATGTGGCCACTGGGGAAGGTAATGAAGCTGTTCTAGGTTAGACAAGGTGGGAAAGAGGGCCATGATGATGGCTTAACTTATGCTTCCCTAGTAACTCAACTTTCACAGCTAAGTCAGTTCAAAATTGCAGGATATTACTAAGTCTGTTTTGCCACAAAGGCCTAATTTCGGCATAAACCAAGCTCCCAAGGAATGTTGTTTGTGGTTGATCTGAAACTACAGAACAGTGTAGCTGCAACTGATGTCTTTACTCCTCCCAAGATAGTGAAGACAGGGTCAGAGTGAACACAGTGACTTACGACGCCCTCGGCCAGGGGTTATGGCAGCACAGTGGTGTTTAATGTCCAGGGCACAAGCTGTATGAAGAACTGGGTCCACAAATATGTCTGCTTTGCTTTCCTTTAGCATGTTTAACACTTCCTAGAAAGAAAAGATCACCACAGAGAAAGCTTTTATAAAGGAAATGCCTCAGATCTGTTGTCTATAAATGCTCTAGATACAAACAAAACAGTCAAGGAGTGGAAGGCTGAGGGTTAACAATACAGCCCATTCCAAGAGAGGCAGCAGTGTGGAGATGATGCAAGGAATGCAGATTTTAGCATCCAATTTAATTCAATAAATACACTTGGGGAGCTAGTATACGCAAACCTGTCTGCTAAGCAAAGCAGGCAATTATCAGATCAGATTTGGGTTTTTGGCATCCGGTATGTCATATTATTAAATATTAAATGTTAGTATTTATATTGGTGTAATACAGCTATTTTGCTCCTTTAAGAAGTCTGGAAATGTAAAATTTGAAAATCAGAGTAATATGCTATATGAAAATTCCCAGTCAAACAAAGGTAAATGTCTACAAAATGTTTCACTTTATCTTTACTATTCTCAAAAGGAAAAAAAAAATTGACAGAGCATAATGCTACTGCAAGAATAATTCTTATTTTAGTTTAAAGAAGTTCTGAACAAGAGACATATAAACATAATAGAATTGAAATAAAATCTGCAGACCCTCCAATTATACATGATGAAATTATAAAAGGTAAAGAGAGGCTAGAGATGCTTTCTTAAATAAAAATCTGTTTGCTCTCAATAGAAAGGCTGTAGTCCTGTAAAACAACAACAAAAACAATAATCCCTCCCAAAACAAAACTCAAATATTGTTCAAAAAGTCCTCAAAGTTAGATGAGACTATATGATGGCAAGGGAAAATAGATTTAGCTTTTAGTAAACTCAGATCATGAAAAATTAGAAACACTTCTAGCAGATGAAAGAATCTGCACACAATATTCACATTGACTCAACAATGACATCACTGAAACACTTTTTTAAAAAGATAAAGCTTTTAAAGAAAAGATCAAATATATTAATTTTCAATTTTGCATTATGTATGCTTAGCAGTCAGATTTTGATAAGTTTATTTGTATTGATGTTTCTGAAATAAATTAAATTTTTAGTTTCATTGATTTTTGTGAATGCAGTACACCTACTGATAATATTGTAATTGACATTTGGCTTTGGTATTGCACTCAGACTGCCCTTTAAATAATGGTCTAGTCATGGAAATGAGATATATTCACAAATAATTACTATATGTGAAAGAATACTTAAGTTACAGGCAATTAGTGGTCAAGAAAGTTTGATGGGGAAGCCGGGATGGCTCAGTGGGTTAAGTGCTCACTTTGCAGCCCCGGGGACCGATGATCGAATCCCGGCCCCGGCCCGTGTGGACCCATATACTAAACTGGGGAGTGCCTCCAGTTCAGTTCTCACTGGGGTGAAGACCCCGGCCCAGTTCCTGCCCTGTGCAGCCCCACTCCCACCTGTGGAATGAAACTATGTGGAAAAACAAATAATGTGCAACTATGGAGACTGTTCTGGCCCCCCACCCCCACCCCACCTTCTCTCTGTCTCTGTATCTCTCTCTCTCTGTCAAAAACAATAAAAATAAATCTTTAAAAAAAAAAAAAGAAAAAAAAGAAAGTTTGGTAGAATTCCAGAAAGGAAGGTTTTGATTTTACTACTGAAAAGTGCAGATTATAGCATTAAAAGGAAAAAGAGAAAGAGGAAAGAAAAGCCAAATGAGGGAGAAATGGTGATTAATGGCGGTTACCTTTTTACACATTTCCGTTTTGATTTTGAGCAGGTTAACCTTGAGGCACTCCTCTACTTGACCTGTCTGCTCCTGGGCTGCTGCTTCCTCGGCACATAGATTCGAGATCTGTTCAGGAGACAGACAAAAAGCAAGACCACAATGCTCTCTTAAGAAACCCTGGTTTCTGAAATGTGTGGATATGGTGATCCTCCCACACAAGTGCCTGGGGCTCTTCTTAAACCAATTCCTGGTGGATTTTACTTCCCTCCCTCCAGAATGATGCTAAGCTCCCTTTTCCTTCATACGGACTGGCACACAGTCAAAAACCAGTCAATGCATGTATCTTCATGCTGTCCACCCTGAGACTTGAGTCAGATTATCTTAGGACTAGTCACAAAGAAGGCTACTCCATGATTCCACAGGAGGAAGGTTTTATAGCCAAATATTATAAAAATGCTTGATACTTACAGATTCAGGGTCAACCCAGACTCACAGCTTAGAAACACACACACACACACACACACACACACACGTTCTGAAATATAGCCCAAAGCTCTGAATAAGCTTTTTTGAGATATTCTTAGCCATGATCCCCTAAAGTTCACCTATGTTGAACAGTTCTCCACTTTTTCTAGCTGGTGGGGGAGGGGGGGGGCAAATAATTTCTGAGGACAGGCACTTCTTTAGAGCTACCAAAGGAGCATTTCTATCTTTCTAACCAGTTTGGAGGTATTCTGGTTTGACCATCAGAATAAGAAGAGAAGAACAAACTATACGTAGATATAATAAAAGAATGCTCTTGTTCAATAGAGATATGGAATCAACATTGTATAGTGCCAAGTCTAATTCAGTGTTAGAGAACCAGGAACTCAGACAATGGAGAGCATAGGAGATGGGACTTCAATTAATCCTGGAGTCAGGCCTAGGGAAAGAATAAAGAACTTTTCTCCAAAAAAAACTTATCTGACCACCTTGGTTAACAACTAGTTTCATACCCAAATCTTACCTCATCTGAGCAGTGTAGCTGGAGCTGAGGATCAAGTCGGTAATCTAGAGCAGACTCCTGGATAATAATCCGGATCTGGTCTTCACAGTCAGAAGATAGGCGCTACATATGACAAAAGGAAAATGGGTCAGCCTACTGGACAATTTCAACTTTTTATTTGGCTCCTGACTTGGGGAAGGTATTAAAAAAGGCTTTGGGAAAGTTAAGGATTTCCAAAGTAAAAACTGCCCAGTACAGCAGTGACTTTGTAAACACTACGGAGAGCCCAAGCCAGTTTACCTGGTCAGCATATCTCAGCTTGAGGCAAGAAATGACTTGTCCTTCTAGCTCTGAATCATCCTTGGCCTTAGTCAGGATACTGTGACAGAATTTAGGAATGTCAGCTTTACAGGCTTTCCTTAGCACAGGGTTTAAGCGGTAATCTAGAACAGAAAATTAAGTTTGTGACAAAATATTCCAAGTAGATTCACAAATGTTTAGAGATCTACCTTCCCAAAAGGGGCATGATATCAATGACCACAAATAAACAACTGATTTGTTTATTCAATACATGTTTACTGAACCTCACTATGTTTTTTAATATTTTTAAATTTATTTTACTCTTTTTGACAGAGACAGAGACAGACAGAAAGAAGGGGGAGGGCCCAGAGCAGTCTCCATAGTTGTATGTCATCAGTTTTCAACATGGTTTCAGTCCACACAGGTGGGAGGGGGCTACACACGCAGGGTGGGAACTGGGCTGGGGGCCTCCTGCATGGGAGGTATGCCCCCTCAATTCAGGGGTCAAACGGGGGGAGGGGGGCAGAACCGAACTGGGAGCCTACCACATGGGAAGCACACCCCAGTTTAGCACATGGGTTGCATGGGCTGGGGACAGGATTCAATCCTTGGTCCCTGGGGCTGCAAAGCGAGCACTTAACCCTCTGAGCCATCCTGGCTTCCCCTAGTTTTCAATCAAATTTGGTCAGAGTAGATGTGGTGACCCCGGGAATCCTTCTAATCTGTAGCAGCTCCGCAGGGTCTTATGAGACCAATATTCTAAGCAGTCATCACAAAAATCAAGCCAACATCAGCAAACTTTCCCATATCAGTTATTATTTTTTTAAAGATTTATTTTATTGTTTTTGACAGAGACAGACAGAGAGAGAGACAGAGAGAAGGGAGAGGGCCCGGAGCAATCTCCATAGTTGTACATCATCAGTTTTTTGACATGGTTTCATTCCACACAGATGGGCAAGGGTTGTGGAGAGAGTGAACTGGGCTGGGCTCCTCCTGCATGGGAGGCATGCCTCCTTGAGCCAGGGGCCAAACTGGAGGCAAGAACCAAACTGGCCTCCTGCATGGGAAGCACACCCTAGTTCAGCATATGGGTCCATGGGCTGGGGTGGGGATACAATCCTTGGTCCCCGGGGCTGTAAAACAAGCGCTTAACTGGTGGAGCCATCCCATCTTCCCCCATATCAGTTATTTTTTAAAACACTGAAAACAAAATAACCAACTCACCTTGCCCATTAAGTTACAAGGCCTTGCAACTCAGAGATGAAATTTCTCTGTTCTAAAACAGATTATTCATATATTCTGCCACATGCAAAAGTTTTATTAAATCTCCAGAATTTTCAAGAACTCTAGCTCTGATTCCTTTTGTAGGCCCTTCAAAAGCAGTTTTCTATTTTTTTCAGCCTCCTCTGTCCCATGACTTTCCCTCTGTTCTTTTGGATGCTATTCAAGGAAGGAATATGTCATTTAACTTATATCCAGGCTTTCCCTTAAAATTCACAAGACACAAAGTACCTATAGTATATGTAAATAGAATTGAAGCATGGGACCAGGAAAGTCAAGTCAAGATGATACCTGTGTTCTGGGTGATTTGGCGCTTGGTTATCATCTGTTTGCATTTGGGATCCATCAATTCACTGTTTTTATTTTGCTTCAAGCACTGCAGCATGGTTTTGGAATCTGCTTCTGGACAGAACCTCTGCAAAGAATCAAAGTTTTACAAAAACAGCTATCCAAGTATGGCAATTAACACCACCTATATCACTCCTTTTGAGAAGCTTATGAAAGAAGCAGCCTGAAGGTATCATTTGGTACAAGAGAAATGGCTAAGCCCAAATAATCACTCAGCTTCAGGTTCCCCATTCTTTATTTTATTTACAGTATTCTCTGCTGTAGTTCTCACATTTCTTTCTCCCACTTTACTGTTTCCTACACTGAGTAGCGTTGATTCCCTACCTTCATGGCTGTTACATTACATGGCATATCATGAGCTTAATTATTATTTAAGCATGAATATAACAATGTACCAGGTGGCCATGTAGCCCTCAAGCCACATCTACCCAAAATGAACAGAAAACTTAGGAATTACCCAATAACCAATGTGAACAGGGATGTGTGGAAAGGGGTCCTCTGGTTCATCCCTTAAATATAGGACTAGCTCCTCTATTCTTGCTAGTGTCCTTGAAGTCAGAGCTCCATTTTGGATTATTAATAAACTCCATCTCTATCTGCTAATTAGTCTATTGATATTTATTATGGGGATGTGGATGGCTGCCTGATTTTATAAAAGTCATCAAAATCTTACAAAGTTCTTTCAAATCAGAGCCTGACATTTCCACTTCTATACAGGACTCAATTCTATCAGGCCCAGCCAAACAGATTTCTAACTTCTACAATTATCTTTGGAATTTATTTAATAGGGTGAAAAGTAGCATTTTATTTTAAAGATTTATTTTTATTGATTTTTGACAGAAACAGAGACAGAGAGAGAGAGAATGGGGAGGGCCCAGAGCAGTCTCCACAGGTGACATTAGTTTTTCCATATAGTTTCACTCCACAGGTGGGCACAGGGCTGCACAGGGCAGGAACTGGGCCGGGAGCCTCCCACATAGGTCCCTGCAAGAACTGAACTGGGGGCACACCCCAGTTCAGCACGTGGGTCCGCATGGGCCAGGGCCAGGATTCGATCCTCGGTCCCCGGGGCTTCAAAGCGAGCGCTCAACCCGCTGAGCCATCCCAGCTTTCCCAGCATTTTATTTTAAAGGAAAGCTGAAATAAAGGGTCAGAACCCCAAGTTTAATCTCTTTGTATACAAAGATCCACCGAGCATCTGACACCTCCATTATTGTCAGCCCTGCTGCAGAGAGAAAGGTTCACTGCAGAAGTGAGTGAATCAAAAGAGCTTAAGAGAATAGAAAAGCCTTCTGATGGATGATCAGAACATTTGATGGTGGCTTTCTCAGTAGATTACCACTAATGGTCCCCACAATCAATCATATATTTATTGGACATCGATTTACTTGTGGCTCAGGTCAAAGTGAGATCAGTTATCTTAGCTCAGTTGTTTTCAAACTTGAGTATGCATCATAATCACCTGGAAGGCTGTTAACTCCACTCCCAGAGTTTCTGATTCAGTAGATTTGGAGTGGAGCCAAGAATTGATAAGTTCTCAGGTGATGTTGATGCTACCAGTCTAGGGACCAAATTTTGAGAACCACATCTTAGCGGTATAAACACGTTGAAATGGAAAGATTATATTAATTTGTTCTGACATTTAAAGTTTATGCTGTTAATTTTACCAACCCCATGCTCAGCCCTTGGACCCCTTACCTTTATCATCTGCTTGCAAACTCTCATGAGAGTATAATCTAGTTCTGGGTCCATCATCTCTGTCTCCTGCAGCTTAAAAACTTTCTGGTGGCAACGGGTACTTAGCTGCTTCTTGTTTTCTTTCAGACATTCAATAATCTAGGGTATAAGAGTTATGGTCAAGTTAAGGGGTGTATCTGGGATTGACAATCCATGTACTTTGATTGAAGCATTCAGATTTTAGGGTATCTTCCATTTTTCTATCCAAGTACCTTCCATGTCTAATTGCTAGGTAATAGGAATCAGGATTTCTTTACCAAGGAGAATCATATATATATATACACACATACACACAACTTGAGAGATAATAGCAAACCAAACTGTACAAAAATAACGGATGGCTAACAAGCTGCACTAGACTCTAAAGGGGAGGAAACTTTTTCAGATTCCTAGTTTCTACTGCCTTCTAGAGCTTTTCCTTGTCAAGATTCCTTTTGGAGTACCTATGAGGAGGTTCTCTGACTTTCCCTGGAGCAATAACCCTGACTAAACAGTAGGCACAAGCTAGAATGTTCAGTTCCACTCACCATTTACCACATGAGGATATAGCATTAGGTGCCAGGTATGAATTAGACCCAGTCCTTGCCCTGGATTAGTACAGTCTCACAGGGCAAACTTATACAAACAAATAATTACAATAAAAAAAGATGAGTGGAGTAATAAAAAGCATAAAGTATCAAAGGAGAGATTTTAGATTTATTTTTATTGTTTTTGACAGAGAGAAGGGGGAGGGCCCAGAACAGTCTCCATAGTTGTATGTCATTGGCTTTCTACATAGTTTCATTCCAAAGGTGGGTGCGGGGCTGCACAGTGCAGGAACTGGGCTCGAGGCCTCCTTCATGGAGCTCACCCCAGTGAGAACTAAATTGGGGGCACACCCCAGTTCAGCTTATGGGTCCTCTTGGGCCAGGATTTGATCCTCAGACCCTGGGGCTTCAAATGAGCACTCATCCCGCAGAGCCATCCCGGCATCCCAGGATAGATATTAAGACAGTGAATTAAGTATATTCTGAAATCTCCCCTTCCTTATACCATCTATAAATAATAAAGAGAAGCAGATGGGAAGCCGTAGTAACAAGAGCTATAGCATAAACTCATAAGACGTCTATAAAATCCTCAAGGGAAACAAAGGATCACCAAATATCTGAGGGCAACAGGTAACAGAGCAATTAGAACATATTATTTAATATCTTCAGAACAATAAAGAAGGAAATGATAAGAATCAAGAACAGATAGTTACGAAAAGAACCAATTACATCTTGTAAATGAAAACTGAAGAAAAACATGAATTCTGAAACTGAAAGAGATAACCAGAATAAAGAAATCAAACAACCATACCTATTTACACTAAAGTGAAATTACAGGTTTTTATTAAAGAGAAAACTCAGAGCTAGTTTAACTACTCAGATAGAAGAATCATATTGACAGAAGACTTTGCATCAGCAACAACAGATATAAGACAATGAAGCCATTTTCTCACAGGAAAGCACTGTGAGAGTGCCCTAAATTAGAAGAGGTAGTTGCATCACTGGAAGAATATCATCATCATCATCATCATCATCATCATCATCAAAAAAATAATCACTTGCACTTCATTTCTGATGATTCTGGTTAGGGCCCTATTCCATGTCATTTAAAAAGAGTTGGGGAAGCCGGGATGGCTCAGTGGGTTAAGTGCTCGCTTTGTAGCCCCGGGACGGAGGATCAAATCCCGGCCCGGGCCTGTGTGGACCCATATGCTGAACTGGGGAGTGCTCCCAGTTTGGGTCTCACTGGGGTGAGACCCTGGCCCAGTTCCTGCCCTGTGCAGCCCTGTGCCCACCTGTGGAATGAAACTATGTGGAAAAACCAATGATGTACAACTATGGAGACTGTTCTGGGCCCTCCCCCTTCTCTCTGTCTCTGTCTCTCTCTATCTCTCTCTCTCTGTCAAAAACAATAAAAATAAATCTAAAAAAAGAAATATATTTAAAAAGTTCCCTAGATGATACCACTTGTGTGACCTTTAGTTAAAACTTCTGTGTGGTTGGAACATAGTGAGGGAATAATTAATTTTGGAGGTGCAGAGTGTTGGGAAAGCTATAGAGAGGAGGAGGCATTTGAAGGATCATTAAGAGGCTATTAGGTGGAGAAGGTAACCCGAAAGAAGGCAGAGAATAAATAGGAAACAAAGAGGGATACAGGTGAAAAACTTTGGGAAAAGTCCGGTATAGAGAGTATGATTAGGCTGGGTAGGATATGATGAGGCCTATCCCGCCAGTGATACTTAATTGTTAAAATGTGACCTTCACATTACTTTTACAATGAAAAATAACAACAAAAAGTTACCTGAGCATTGCCATATTGCACCGTGGAGCAGTAGTTCTTGATGTCACTCTTGCAGGATTCATACAGATCTGGTTCCAGACGGATGTCCTCTGTCTGCATGAGAGGGAACCCGCTTTTAAAAGGGAGGTAGCTTATTCTGAGCTGAAAATGTCAAATGTTCTATATACTTATTTGTTGACTGGATCTTGCCTATTAACCACAACTTCTACACAGCAAAGTGACATCAGTGTGGCCAATGCAGTAGGACAACTGGGATTTAATTTCAGTTCTGCCACTTATTAGCTACATGGCTTTGGGCTTTCTTTGTACAGTGAAATTCTACCTTCTATGCTGAGCCCTTCACAGGACTGCTATGAGATGAAATATGATATGGAAACCACTTAGAAAGTTAAAACCATTATATAAATGTAGGGTTCTACTTTTATTATTATTTTTAACTGAAAGCTAGGTCCAAAGCTATGAACCCAAACTCTCAATTATAATAGGACATTTAGGCCAGGTACCCTTAAACACAACTGTTACTACCATGATATGCCAAAATCTGGTAATGCAACTTTTGCATTGTTTGGTGTTCATTACTAATTTTTGTTTAGAGTGAGGTGATATGATTCACAATACAAACACATCAAAAATATTTTTAGGTGTTTTTCTAAACATGATTTGGGGTTAATCTCAAGGAAGTTTCCTTTCATAGTGCATACTGTGACTGACTTCCCAATATCCATTTCACCTCGATGATCAGTCAGTTTATCAGTGCATGGCCCTCCCCCGGAGACTGCTATTGGTCAGAGTGGGCACAGCTCAAACTGACACAATCAAATTGAAAGAGAGGGTCTTTTTTTCATGCTGGGGTGGGGGGGTTTCTCTTGTTTTTATTTTCCTGCTGAAGATTACTTTTGGAGCAGGTGGCCCAGTTGTTGCAGGTAGCCATCATGAAGGAAACTGGCCTTATTAGGATGTTGCTGCAAGCCCAGAGTAAGATAAGCTGTAACCATGCAGTGTAATCACTGCATCAGTAATGTCCTCAAGGATCAAGGGCCTCTCCCTCTTCACTTTGCAGTCCTTGCAGCAACATCCTGTGGTTTTTGGGACTGGAGGCTGTGGCACGAGACATTACCATCTCTAGCTCCTCCACTCGCAGCTGCTTGCGGCACTTCAGGGACACCCTGTGCTCCTTGGCCTCCTGTAGAGTGTCATTGCGCACGGTGGTGCTCAGGCAGATCACCACGTCCACTCTGCCAAGAAAGAAGAAGACCTGAGATGCACTGGAGCCACATGAGGGCAGACGGCCGAGAGTTGGGCTGGGTCAACACCACCTCCCAGAACTTGTGCCCCCCTTTACCATGTTTCTGAATGCATTTCCTGTTAAGTCTCACTGTGTTTTTAGAGCTCTAAAAGCAGCAATTTGAGCATATATGTTATCAAAGTCGGGTCAAAGCCCGAATGCTGACTATATTTCTGATTGGCAGGGAGGCCAGAGAAGAGGATAGCTCAATACTTGTTTTGTTAAAAACAAGAGAGGAATGCTGCTCTTTAACTCTGGACTGTGTCTTTGATGTACCGTGAAAGTCATTCCTGAAAAGTACAGAAACTTGAGCAAAATGGAAACTTGTTATATATGAAGAAATTTTTTTTTGCAATATTACAAAATAAATTAATTTGAAGATAAACTTTTATAAAAGGTCAGAGGCAATTTGAGATCCCAGAAAATTTATTCTAGAAATGTGCCTTTGCAAAGAGTGACATGGATGGATTTGGGCAGCCATGTGATAAAAGCTCATCACTTTCCTCATTAAGACATTATTCGTACATGAATAAAGTTTTTGCTTCATCACTAGATCTCTAGCTCAGTAAAAGCCTCTGTTTCTTCCCTGAAAGATGACATAATGGAACTATGTTGGGAGAAAGTCAGCTAACCTCTTGTATTCACACGGCAACTTGCTCCTCTAGGTATACAATCTGTATCTGCTTCATCAGTTACATAGCATAAACCTGGGAATATTTAATATTGAAAATACTCCTTTATCCTATAGGCTTTCCATATCAGAACCACCAGCATCAGCTGAGGTTTTCAGCAGCTATAACGATGATGCCCAGACACTCCACGTGTTTGGTCACACTACCAAAGGATGTGCAGGAGGCCTCAGGGCTAATGCTGCCAGACAGCAGGAGGCCATCTGCCATTTCAGATATTCATTCAGTAGCTAAGAGGGACTTAGGGAAATAGAACAAATCAACTGAAAGCTATGTACTTCTTTTTTATGTTGGGGCAAAGTTTCAACACGTCCTCCTTGCAGGCCATTTTAAACTTGTAAGAGAACCGGAAATCCTTCATCTGCACCTAAAAACGATGGTGAGAAAGAAAATTAGCTCTGTGGCAAGTTCTAACCAGGAGAGCTGGGTGACACTGTGTTCATACAGTGTGGAGAAACCTGCTTTCCAGGTCCCACATGCAGGATTCATGATCTGCCGAACACCCCATTCCTCCCTCAGTTCCCTGCCATTCCAGTCAACGTGTGCTGTTCTCTCAGCCAAAAGGGCCCTTCTCCCAGATCTTCCCATGGTTTGCTCTGCCACTTCCTTGAATTTCTATATAAATACCTCCTTCTAAAGTCCCTATTTTCCTTCACCCTCCACCCCTTACATTGCTTTATTTTTCTTCATAGGCTCACCTAAGACTATGTCTTTCTTTTATCAGAACGTAATTGACACAGGCAGGGTTTATTCCACCACTGCCTCCAGATGACCACACGCTGGAAGCCCTCAATACCATTTGTTAAAGGCTATATGCCCTGAGAAGAGGGCAATTTTACACTGATGCCCGGATTTTGTCCTTCTGGAAAGAAGTGCTACCTTTACCAGAAACGTTTCTTTAGATAGGTGGTAATTATGAAGAGTATGGTTTAACTTTCTTATTCAAATGCCAGACCTGGGTAGTATGATTTAAAAGTAAAAAAAAAGCTTAGAGTTCAGTGTATTGCTATCTACTCGGGCATTTGCAATAAACAGTAACAGAAAACAGATCTCACTGATACTGTTAAGGAAAGGCTAAAATACCTTGTAAAACGCAAGTGATGTTCCTGAAGCAGGAAATGCCTGTTTAAGTGTCTCTATTCCCACTGGACTGCATGCTCTCTAAGGGTACAGACTGTGTCTTATTTTATCATTGAATTTCCAGGAGCCTAATAAAGTATCTGGTTGCAGCAGATAAAAACATTTACTGAGAGCAAATTAAAATAAGACATATATGTGGAAAAAACGATTTTTCACACGAGGTGCTCTGATGTTCTGAAAGACAAGCAGCCAAGACAGAAAGAATTTGCTAGGTTACTGACCAGCTGGAAGTGGGTTACTCCAATGGCGCACTTTTCATTCATGTCTTTCTGGTGCTTGTTCTGTATCAGACACTCCATCAGGTCCCCAGAGTCTATCTGGTTGTCTGCCACATCCTGGGGAAGGCAAAGCACAGTTATACTTCATCTGTAACAATTAATAAATGAATCTTGCACCCTAGTCCGTGAAGAATGCAAACAAGACTGATTCTACAGCCTTCACAAACAGAGTACATTATATTAAATTATATTAAGATAAGATTGAGAAATTGCAAGGGATAAACATTTGGGGAATAAAATATACACACAAGTTGCCCTGCATGAAGCTCCAACAAGAACATGTACTACGCAGAGCTCTTATTCCTTTCCATATATGATGTTGGCAGTTGAATAACATTTAACACTGCTTCCTTGTTGTCAGAACCTCATGGTTCTTGGGTGTGTTTTGCTCCCACAATGTAGATAGTTCATTAAGTGAATAAAGTAATAAAGTAATAGAATTCACTCAATATCAAGGTACAAGGACACAGTTAGAAGGGAAAGCCACTATTAACTGTTGACAAAGCCGGGGCAGATGTATCAGAAGCAACTCAGCCATGCTAACGGGGGCTACCCACTTACTTCTTTTCTTATAAAGGTCATCTCAACAACTGCTGCTGCTAACCACATACCTGAGTACCTATAGAAGATAATCAAATAAGGTTTCCCAAGATGGTGGCACCCCATCTTAATTTTGTTTACACTTTTAACTTCTCAAAGTTGACTATTACTCGGGAGTAACAAATATGCTGAAGACAGAGATGAGTCCAACACCTTGTGGGCCAGAGTCCCAGTAAATTTGGTTCTATTTCTAATCTTTGTATCTTCAGATTATTACTTACATGGCAAAAGTTCTGAATTATAGGCTCACAGGCTCTCATCAGCAAGGCTTCTATTTGAATATCCTGCAGAAAATTAAATATGTTAATTCTGCCTTAGAAAGAATCAGGGGTGGAGATAGGAGCATTTTTTTCTTTGAATAAGTAGCATATGATGGGCAAATAATCTAGTATGTACATTTGGAAACTTAGATAGCCCCAGCATAGACAAAATTGCATCTCCATTACACTTTGAAAGGCAAGTTTTCTAGAAGCAGATGCAGAATTAAGAACAGTGAGGAGAAAAAACATTTTACAATAATACTAGAGTACGTATATAAAGCCTTTCAAGTTTTTCCTAAAACCTAAGCACTTCAAAATGAACCTGGGGTAACTGACATCTATCTTTAGTATATAAGCTCCTAAACCAGATCACTGTCCTCAAACCAAATGATAAAACACTGCCTCTGGAGAATATACACTAAATGACTTTAAAGCAGAGAGTAACCCCTGTACAGCACTAGCTGCTGAAATAACATCTTTCTTTAAAGAGTTACACACCCCAGAATGTCCTCACAAGGCCCACAGGGACAATGAGAATGGGAGAGGAGATGACAGAAGATGAAAGAAGAAACAAAAAAAGACTGGTTGAGAAATGTAATTTTATGTACTATGAATTTTCACAATTCAAATAGTTCTAATAGGCTTATGATAAATAACAATTCCCTCTTTCCCTGCTTTCTGCCTCCACAAGACAGTTTTAACATTTTTAGCTGCCTCGTCCCCAGTAGTAATTTCTGCATTTCTAACTAATATGCCTATGCTTATGAAGTTTTTCAATTTCAGTTTTTAAATATTTTATTGAAAGAGCTAAAGATAAGAGACTAGAAACACTCTGACTATCCCTGAATGTGATTAAAAGATTTAAAGGATAGCTGCTATCTTTCCTTAAAGGGGGGAAAAAGTGACCTAATCAGTGTGATAATTCCAATTTATAAAGAAAACCCAAGGGCTAAATGTATAGTGTTTTATAGAAGAAATGAAGAAAGGTGCTCAGGAAGCATCACAATATTCTGTTTTATAAAGCAAACAGAAAATCTGATGAAGTTTACTCTGTTTCACAGAAAATCTGTATTCTCAAGAGTCTAGAAACAGTAGAACCAAGAAAAAAGGAAGGGCTGCTGACAGGGCACTCTCCTTTGAGCTGCAAACTGCTTACCTCAGATTCTAACTCGGTGAGGTTGCCGACTATATCTCTGCACTCTACAGCCAAGTCATCAAGATGATCCTGGAGGCACTCAAGCTCCTGCAAATAAAAAGGCAATCCCTTGGTGTTTGTTAATTATATAAATGATCAAGGGAACCTGAGATAACACTGTCTACTTCCTTTTCAATGGTCCTCTTTTTTTTTCTTTTTAAAGTTATTTCACTGGGGGCCTTCTGCTTAGGAAGCACACCCCAGTTCAGCATATGGGTCTGCAAGGGTCAGGGCCGGAACTTGACCCGTGGTTCCTGGGACTGCAAAGTGAGAGCTTAACTCACTGAGCCATCCAGGCTTCCCCTTCAGATGTTTTTTAAGTATAACATCAGCTCACCTTTCCAAAGCACATCAACAGCAATTTCTTAGCCAAAGGTTCTGTTATCAGATCAATTTTAACTTACTATTTTGAAGAATTTCTGTTTTGAAATTAGAATGGGAAAGGAGAAAAAGGGCTATAGAAACTGTACAACCTTAAAGGAAAATGCATAAAACTTTTGGGAATAAGATTAAGGACTAAGGGAAAAATCCCATTCACAGAATTCTTTCCTAGGTTTAACTTCACAGAGATGGGCTGCAAAGTAGTACAGCTTTCTCAGTGTTACTTTATAGGGGGTATGAAAGGAAACTATTTCCTAGGATTTTGTATGACCGTACCAATTATTTCATTAGACAGAGACAACAGAAAGCGGAACAACAGGCATTTTCTAACAATGAACTAAACAGAATTGCAGCAGGCCCAGGAAGCAGACTGCTGAATATGTTATTTTCAGGCCCAAAAGATCTGTGTAGACAGCCATGTTGCTTCTTAAGAATGTCCAATTCTTGTACATGTCATTTTTTAATAGTTTAATCCCAGAGGGTATTTTGGAGTAGTACAAATATAAACTGGAAAAATGGGTGCATGTCTTGTTCTAGTATTAATGGGGCTTTAAACAAGTAGCTATTTCTCACTGCTTGGTTTCTTGCCTTGAGATAAAAAACAAGCTACTTTCTCACTTAATTTGCTTGAATGATGTAATGTTTCTTCTTACTCGTTTTTGTTTTTAAAGTAGGCACAAAATCCTAAGGAACCAATCATGGCATGCATGTAATTCTTGGGGGCTACCCCTTCTCTACACTTTCCTGTATGGAGAAATTATAATATAATAGAATTAATGCCTGGCTAGGATTAGACCTGAGTTTTAGGGAAGAAAGTCAATATACTTCACTTTTCTGAGCCTCAATTTTGTCAATTACTAGATGAAAAAAATAATTCCATTCCTGCATATCTTGTAGGACTATTGTAGGGTGTGCACACTGTTCATGCATACCAGTATTTACATATATACGAGGGCTGTCCGAAAAAAATCTAGTCATGAATGCCTCTATTTTTCATACTACGTGGCTGAATACTTTCCAGACAGCCCTCGTATGTATATTCCTTATAAGGGCTGAAGGTGGCTTATAGAAGTAAGAATTAAAAAAAAAAAAGGCAACATAAAATGAATTAAAAATGAATACAAAAGAGGAAAGGAAACCATGTTAAAGAAAGTGGGATGAAGCCAGTAGTAGTACTATACAAAGATCTTATATAAGATCTTACCATAAGATCTTATATACTTGCTCCAAACAGGCTATACCTTTGGCTCTAGGATTTTTTTTTTAAGATTTATTTTATTGTTTTTGAGAGAGAGAGAGAGAGAGAGAGAGAGAAGGGGAAGGACCCAGAGCAGTCTCCATAGTTGTACATCATTAGTTTTCGACATGGTTTCGTTCTACATAGGTTGGCAGGGACTGTGCAGTGTGGGAACTGGGCTGGGGGCCTCCCACATGGAAGACACGCCAACCTTGAGCCAGGGGCCAAGTGATGGGGGGGGGAGGGGTGAGAACCGAACTGGGGGCCTCCCACATGGGAAGCACACCCTAGTTCAGCATATGAGTCTGCATGGGCTGGGGCTGGGATTCGATCCTCAGTCCCCAGGGCTATAAAGCGAGCACTTAATTTGCTGAGCCATTCCGGATTCCCTGGCTCTAGGATTTTTAAGAGGCAACACAAAGAGGGAAAACAATCAATTACAAAATACAGTAACAATAACATAAAAACAAACTAACTGCTTAGGAAGAGTATAATTATTTCTGATATTGAGACCAAAGAGAAAAATTTTTCCAAGGATTTCTTATTGAGAGAACAGCAAATAATAAATCCTGTCTGTGAAGTAAACAGAGATGGATTTCATGGGGTTGTACTCTATTTAAAATGTTAACCTTGAACATTACTATAATTACCATAAGATAAATAGGTAGCTATGTTACCTACCTGTCCGGCCTCTGTTTTTTCACTGCACCATTTTCCCAGATCAATCAGGCACTTATCCTGGAGGGCAGGATCCAGTTTAACGTCCATGGCACGTTGGTGTAGGATCCTTTGGACTTCAGCTCGGCACTCCCGTGACAGCTACATGAGAAAGAACAAGCAACATACTTTAAAGATACCAAAACCAAACAAAAGACACTGTCAGGAAACTAACAACTTTATACCTCATATCTCTTCTAGAATAAGAATTAAGTGTTCTGGGAGGCTTTTAAAAACCCATATCTCTTGGAATGAGATTATATTTTCATTTGGCATATTTTAATATACTATATGAAACAACATCCTTTTCTCAGAGTATTCTGAAAAAGTGAACTGAATTTGTTCAGATTAGTTAAGAGTTTTTTGTTTAACAAAATTAATTTGCTACCACACCATGAATGTAGAGTAAAGTGCTGGGCTCAATTCAGAAGAGAATATAGGAGAACTGAGTTCAAATTTATCTAAACTCAGGGATGCCAGGATAGCTCAACAATCTGAGTGCTTCCCTTACAACCATGAGGTCTGGGGATTGAGTCCTGGCCTCTGCCTGTGCAAACCCATATGCTGAACTGGGTCATTCCTCTCATGTAGGAGGCCCCTGGTTTGGTTCCTGCCCTGTATGGCCCCACATCCACCTGTGTGGAATGAAACAATGTTGAAACTATGATGTGCAACTATAGAGACTACTCTGTGCTCTCCCTCTTCTTTCTGTTTCTCTCTCTCTCCTTCTCTCTCAAACAATTAAAAAAAAAAATTATCAAAACTAAGAACAAGCAGGCAACAGAAGCAATAGTTATGGTACCATAAGTCAGAACCAGTTATCGTAAGTCTAACTCAGTGTCTTGACGAGTTAAGAGAGAATTAGCAGAGGGTGGAACAGAAGAAAACTAACATTTTTGGAAAGGTTGTGGAGAAAGCTGTCATTGACAGGTACAGTTAATCTGTCTTCCTAAAAGGACCCACACACCTGTGAGATGGGGTAGGGGGATGGAGTTTCCTGTCTAATGGGCATGTGGTTTCCTTCTGGAAACATGAAAATATTTTGGAAGTAGATAGAGGTGGCAGTTGCACAACTTGGTCAATGAATTAAACTAAATGCCAATAAATTCTTCTCTTTAAAATGGTTAATTTTATGTTCTATGAGTTTCACCTCAATTTTTAAAAGAAATATATTTTTAAGATTTATTTTATTGATTTTTGACAGAGAGGAACAGAGACAGAGAGAGACAGAGAGAAGGGGGAGGGCCCAGAGCAGTCTCCATAGTTGACATTAGTTTTCCATATAGTTTCACTTCACAGGTGGGCACAGGGCTGTGCAGGGCAGGAACCGGGCCGGGAGCCTCCCACATAGGTCCCGGCAAGAACTGAACTGGGGGTACACCCCAGTTCAGCATGTGGGTCCACATGGGCCGGGGCTGGGATTTGATCCTCGGTCCTCGGGGCTTCAAAGCGAGCGCTTTACCTGCTGAGCCATGTCAGCTTTCCCAGAAATATATTTTTAAAAAAGATAGAATACCAGATTCTAACCTTTTCTTCATTTATAAGAGAAGGAACCTCCTACTATAGTGACTACCAAGATGCCAGGATTTAGGAGCTCCTGTGATTAATGACAGGCTCAGCATATGAAGAAAAGAGTAACAATAAATTCCCGTATTTTCTTACGTAGTAGTACAAAAACTGGGTTAAGAGTGCAGTAACTGAAGTATGACATTTCTTTATATCTGAATGTCCTCATTCTGAATACTAAACTTAGTCAGACTTTTGCATTAAGCTCAGAAGGGGTATTTGTTAATATGCATGTTAAATAATACCATCCCTATTTTCTGTAACAAATGTAGGACTGAAATGCAAATATAGAGCACCTTAAAAAGGCCATCCTGAAGAGCAAGCAGTATGTCAGTGGGGCACCAGAAGGCAGTAAACATTGCTTCAGAGCTAAGCACACACAAATATCCCAGAAAGAGGGGGCAATCAGGCAGACAAATACCAAGAGACTGGGGTATGGAGATTTCTGCTCCAACTAGTGTATTTTGAGAGGCCTCATTAATATAGGCATTATGTGCTCTGCTGCCAAGGGCAGAAGCCTAAAAACCATTTGTATCCTGACTAAGAGTGTCTAATGGATCTTTAAAGCTAAAAAAAGTTAGGGCAGCAGAATTTAATCATCTATTTATGATTTAGATTTTGGTAATTTAATGGAAAAATAGAAAATGTTCTGACTCACTTTGTTAAAAATATAAAATCAGACAGGAAGCAGCTGGTGAAACAATTCTACGTACACTCACCGAATGAGTTTCTAGTAGTGCAGCAACCCCTCCCCACCAGATATACTAAGTTTTCTTAGGATGACAGAAATTGGAACAATATATAGGAAATTAATTAGAAAACAAGTGACAATGAAAAGAAATGAAGTCAATAGCAACATACCCTCCTGCCCTGTTCCTCAGTGCGGTAGGCATGTCTATATAAGCAAGAGAACACAGCTCCAGGAGGCATAAGTTCACTGGTTTCATTCCAACCATGGGTGTGGCAAAGACGTGATGCATCGCCCTGGCACTTGCGGTATAAAACAGGGTCCAGCCTATAAGGTTAAGAGTTAAAAGATAATCACTCTTACTATGCCTTTCTTTTTTAACACATAGTAATGGTTTTTACAAGGTTCTTGTGTAACTGATTGAAAATCACCACTAGGGTAGTAGAGACAGCAGGTAAGTGAAAGTATATTCCTAAATTTGTTCTTCATGAACACAGAGTAGTCAATTTGTAGAAGACTGTTAACCTTAATACAGAAGATTTAAGTTCTACCTCACAGATGTTATCTTGGCTACCTAAGACACACAGCATTGCAACAATAGACCCAACAGTAACATGCCCTGGCTGAAATGAGAAAACAAGGGTGTAGCAATCAGCAGGCAATTCACAACTTTTAACTCAATAGTTTTTTCAAATATGAAATTCAATCGTATCTGATGTACTAAATTCAATAGGATCATGAAATGACAAGATAAACAATCTACCATTTAACTTTCTGTCTAGTAAAATGGTCCCTCTTCTTTTTCCCATGCAAGGAAAGGCAATTATAATTTTAGTTTATCTGAATATTTAACTTTGACTCCAGAGACTGTGGGTTAGACAACGAGCCTGCTGATTCTCCGAATCAGACCAATGATGCTTAATTCTGTTCATATCATAACGTCAATTTTGAGGAAAGACTATTTAATGATAGGAGAAAGGCTAATATTTAAAGAGTAGCTTTTAATACTGTGAAGCATCTTTTGATCATGGTTGAAGGAATTACAGAAGGGGAAAAATATGAGTTTGTTAAGGTAGTAAACTTGGTAAACTCTTCGTTGCTTCCATTTAGATGGCCTGAAGTAGTCTTTCTGTAGTCTTTTCCAGAGCTAATTTAAGGAAACAGAAACACATTGACTCTTCAAGTAATCTTAGTAGAGAGTATGGGGTTAAAACCTATATTAATCATCAGAAAAAGTTAATGACCAAAGTATAGTGGCTTAGACAACTGAGTCAAAAGGAGCTGAACTTGGGAAGCAGGAGGAGCGGCCTGATCGGGTACTGGCTACTTTGGAGGTGGGAAGGGAAAACAAGATATGGAAAGAGGAGGGAACTGCAGCCAATAAATTATAGTGATTCTGAGGGTAATAGATCCTTCTCTATTTAATGCCCTACCCACTTTTTCCGCTAACAGGATGAAAAGAGAATCATGTTGCTATTTATTGATAAGAGCCTCTTAAGACATAATAAATTCAATAACTGAAAGTTAAAGAAATAAAAGGAAATTCCCATACTCAGTACAAATTAATTAAAATAAAAATGCACTATTATTGTCTTACAGACATATCTGAAGATACTTATTCTAACCAAATGGTGCTCAAGTTCTTTCTAGGTAGGTGTTTGTGGTATCTGAAACATTTGACCCTCACTTCCAAAGCAGCAGCGAAGGGGGACACTTGGGGACAGACCTGCAGAGGCTGTCTCTGCTTTTAGATACTGTTCTAAAATCAAAAAAGAGTTTTGTTTTTTTTTAGGAGATTGGAGTATGTCAGCTATTCTAGAACTTAACAAATTCCTCCTGATTGACTTCAAAAAACAAAAGATAATGAATACATAGGAGAACAGGCTGAGGCTTACACTTACTCTGGCTTCAAAATACTCACTTCCAGTCTCGGGAGATGAAATACTGCAGCTCTAACAGACGGTGCTCACAGTCTTCCACCATTTTCTCTGTGTATAAATGTTCCATCAGGCATGAGAGGATCCTGGGCATAAAACAGGGAAAATTTATAAGAAGAGATAGAAGAGTTCTGACAATATGTTAGAACTCTCTTATCAGTATTTCCTTAGTCTATAGAAAAAGCCATTCATCTATTTTCCTAGGGTAGTCAGGAACTTACTTTTCTGAAAATCACTCAAATTAACTCACCCTGACAGTGATTACGCTTTCTATCAACTTCAGAGATGCTTAGCACTTAAGACTCGGCTTGCACAAGATCAGTGTGCACCTGCTTGATTTTTAACTGTTTATTATGAAAAACCTCCAACACACACACAGAAGTATAGAATCATATAATATCCATCTTCCCTTCCTATAGCTTTATCAACATATAGTCAATGTTGTCTTACCTCTGCAACCCCTTGCTGATATTTTAAAGCAAATCCCTGATACCATTATCATTTTTTTTCATAAGTAATTTGATGTTTCTCTATGAGAATGCAATACCATTATCTACCAAAAAAAATTAATAAAAAAAATCTGTATTATGTAATATCCTGCCAATTTTCAAAATTTTTCAATTATCTCATGACTTTTTATAAGTTTGTTCAATCAAGACCCAGAGAAGGTCCACACATTGCATTTAAATCATAGTATCTTAAATCTATTTTAATCTGCAGCAATTTCTTCCTTCCTCCCTATCCCTTACCCTCTTTATATAATAGTTGATACCATTATTTTTATATTGGTAAATATACTTACTAGTCTTAAGTGTGTTTGTCTATATTCTCCAACCACTCAAAAAGCTTTAAGGAAGAATACCTTTTTGTAATCACCTACCACAGCATGAACAACAGGAGTGTATGTATAGCAGAATGATAAACATGGACTGCCTTCATTTTATTGTTGGATATGGACAGCTATAGACTATAAGATTTTTGCCCATAAGAAACCCATTCTTACGTGCATCCTGGTTTTAAGAGCTATTTTCATATCATATGAAATAAGACTAATGCATGAGATTCAAATACTTCATTATAGCATTTTATAGCTTTCCTAGATCTTGGATGCAACGATTATCTCTTCCAACCACCAATTTTGTTTTATATTTCAATTATAATTAATTACTTTCTAGATATTGTCAAGTAGCCCATGTACATGAGTTAATATACAAAGAGGATGGGAAGTATAGAGCCAAAGCATGTGTCACTGTATCCTGAGAGTTTCTCTCTCTCATTTTTATTTGACCATTAAATGGAATTATTCAGGGACCTAATATATAGTCCTATTACATGCTCAGTTATTGTCAACAAACATCATCACAATGCTGGATCTAGGTGTATCTACAAAATGGATGAGGTAGAGCCAAAGTCTCAATATCCATACTAATTTTAACAAAAGTTGGTATGTGTTACTGTTTAACAAAATTCCAGTTGAGATGTTGAGGGACTACTCCCTGTGTTGCCCTGCCAAATAAAATACAATATGGATAAATACCAGAAACAAGGTAACCTACATTGGGTCTCCCGATCTTATGTGTTTGCAGGCTGTCTGTATTACAGATTCACAAGCTTCATTCAAAGCTCTATCAATGCGGTAATCTGCACCAGGGTCAGTCTCCTGAATCAGTGTTTGAAGCTGGATTAAAAAAATTAAGAAGAAAGAAAGTCACTTACACATCAGGGAAGAGCAAAATCATCGCTTCATACAGTCAGTTACTCAGTGAGATATATCACAGTGTACTCTTAAAGAACTACAAGTGTCACTGGCCAAGCTCAAGAGCTCTTGCCAAATACTTTCCAACTGGTTTCTCTACCTTGATCGCAAGTTTTGCTGTTTAAGTCTTTGTAGAGATTATTTGCCTTCCAGTCTGAATCATACCATTTGCAAAACAAAAGGTCTTTATGCCTCCTTCCTCATATCCACCTATATATTAATCAGATTACTAGATCTGACACTGAAGGCCAAGCAAGAATTGAGTGGAGAAGAGAACATATCATTGAAGACATTTCCAGTTTAAAGATCTAATTTGGTCATAAGAACCTAGAATTTAAATTTTGCTGGGAAGATTGGCATTAAAACAAGCGTACTCTGCTTTATTAAGAACAAATGTGAGATTTCATTTAACTTGCAAGAAATATCAATTACAAAAAATAAGAATACTTATAATTTCCTATTTTTCCACAACAATCTTTTATAAAACCTAGAGGTAAACCAGGTAAAAATTTATCATTATAAATATACAGAAAAACACTTGTCATTATGCAGTTGAAAATGAGAATGCAGTCTTTAACATTTACTTTTACTTGGTCCATCCTTTGTCATGAAATAAAGTGAGAGCATGAGATGTGCCTCAGATTCTTTTTTCCTGTCTTTGAGTAGAAAGCAGTTGGGGCACAGAGGAAAAAGCTCTAAATTAAGAATCAAAAAGACCTAAGTCTATTAATAGTTCTGTTTTTGCCAGATACTAGCTTTGAGAACACAGGCAAGTTGATTAAGCTCTAAATTACAGTTTCTTTAACTGCAGAGGATTATAAAACTATATAGGAGAAGGCTGTGCAAACTGCAAATCATTTTACAGATGTAAAAAATTATTATTACTATAGATGGGTAGCAGATGGTGTTTTGGGGTGAGAATCTGAAATAACAGAAAGCAAATTTGAAAACTACAGTCCTTCTGGTCTGGGTTCCTTTATTGCAAGTTAAAGAATTGGAGCCCTTTTTGTGTCACAGGTAATAGCCTCTGTAGGAGCCTTCTCTGATCCTCATACACTTGACATACAATCAATCCCACGGGGGCTCTTAATGACCCCATCATGTATTTATCAGAGAACACAGATCCAAAGGAAATGAAGAAAGAAAATTCCATCTGTCTATTCTAAAAGAAGTCAATAATCAAGATGAGAGAAATATGAAAGATTTCCCAGTATTCTGCAATAGGAAGTTATTTGTATCAATTCTTGGTGGCAATTTGGAAGAAGCTACAAAATGCTGTGGTTAGTTGGTAGGAAGATTATGTCAAAGGATTATTGATTTTAGTAATGATGTGTGTTGACAAAGACCTAGATATTTATATCTTTTTCATGGGAGTCTGAGCCTCTGTAAGAATTGTGTCAGGTTAAATATCCATGACTGACAGGCAAACTTTGAGAGTTCACAATGAATGCACCAGATTGCAGCTAATAAAAGGAGGCAATGAGTGCCCTATAGACCCTAGCAGGCTAACGGCTCAAGGGGTCAATGCCACTCTGGAATCCAATGACAATAGGGTGGGAAATAAACAATAAGAACATAAATTGCTACACGATTATACATCTATTTCAGCCTCTGACTGCTTAGGAAAAACATGGGGAAATGCTTCTGAGAAATTATTAGTTTGGGGACTAGACTAGGTAGTCATCTTTGGCCTGGGAGACTGGGCCCAAACTCATTCAGACATAACTGAAGAGATTTTATTAAGTTCTTGATTATGGTGCATTTGGAAAAGTATGTACTCATTAAGATAATATTTAGTTTTATGCTTCACAGTTTCCATTTGTTGAGAAATCAGTAAATCAAAGCACAATCAAATAGAGACTAGGGAAAATGATCAATCAAAGATAGGTGTGGAAGTCTATTGCATCAAAGAAAACTTTGGAAAAGAAAGTAAGAAAGAAACCCTCTCAGGGAAGCTGGGATAGCTCAGCTGGTTTAGTGCTCACTTTGGAGCCCCGGGGTCCGAGGATAGAGTCCGGGCCCCAGCTGTGCAGACCCATATGCTGAACTGGGGTGGGCTTCCCATGAGGGAGGCCCCCAGGTTTGGTTCTCACAGGGGTGAGCTTCCCATGTGGGAGGTCATCAGTTCTGCCCCTAGCTCAAGAGGTTGTGCCTCCTATGTGGGAGCCCCTGGCCTGGTTCCCATTTTGCATGGGCCCCCTGCCCATGTTTGTGGAATAAAACCATTTTGAAAAACTGATGGATGACATACAACTATGGAGACTGCTCTGGGCCCTCCACTTCTCTCTGTCTCTCTCTCTGTCAGGAGCAATAAAATAAAAATAAAAATAAAAATAAAAAAAGAAAAAGAAACCCTTTCAAAAAAAATTATTTCAGGGAAGCTGGGATGGCTCAGTGGGTTAAGAGCTCACTTTGCAGCCCCGGGGACTGAGGATCGAATCCCAGCCCCGGCCGTGCTGACCCATATGCTGAACTGAGGAGTTCTCCCAGTTCAGTTCTCACCGGGGTGAGACCCTGGCCCAGTTCCTGCCCTGTGCAGTCCCGCCCACCTGTGCAATGAAACTATGTGGAAAAACCAATGATGTGCAACTATGGAGACAGTTCTGGGCCCTCCCCCTTCTCTCTATCTCTGTTTCTGTATCTCTCTCTGTCAAAAACAATAAATAAATCTTAAAAAAAGAAAAAGAAATTATTTCAAAACATTCCTCCATTTCATCGAGGATGGAAAATGAAGTAGAAGACTAAGGAAAATGTTTTTTCTTTGGATCCATTTATTCCCTCAAATTCTAAAAATCATGGGTCCATGAAAACCCAAATAAAATGTTCATTTCTCACTTAGCTAAACTTAATGTGAGTAAAAACACATATTTCACTATCTGAGACCTTTACCTCTAGGTTTGAAAGCACCTTTACTTTGGGCACAAAGGATGAGGTGGACAGTACTTATTTATTTTTCAAGTTGAGTCACTAGGGCTTTTAGCAAGCTAAATTTCAAAAAGCTCAAGAGGTTAACTAGGTACTTTGAAATAAAGTCAAACTACTTTCTTTTCTTTTTTTCTTTACCCCACAGTACAAACGTAGCCTCAGTTAAAACACAAATGTAGCCTCAGTTAAAACACACACACACGCGCAGGCTTGGCTATTTTTTTTTGTGGACAGCCCTCATATATATGTTTATAGTTTATTCCTAACCACCGCCACCCCTTTTCTTTTTTTCTAAAGATTTACCGTATTTTCCGGCGTATAAGTCGACTGGGCGTATAAGAGGACCCCCTAATTTTACAGTTAAAACATAGGTTTAGGCCTATATTCGCTGTATAAGACTACCCCCCACTTCCAAGGCTGTAGTCTTATACAGCGGATATAGGCCTAAACCTATGTTTTAACTGTAAAATTAGGGGGTCGTCTTATACGCCCGGTCGTCTTATATGCCGGAAAATACGGTATTTTATTGTTTTGAGAGAAGGTGAGAGAGAGGGTGAGAGAGAGAGAAAGAGAGAGAGAGAGAGAGAGACAGACACAGAGAGACAGAGAGAAGGGGAAGGGCCCAAAGCAGCCTCCATAGTTGTACATCATTAGTTGTGACATGATTTTATTCCACACAGGTGGATGTGGGGCCACATGGGATGGAAAATGAACTGGGGGACTCCTGCATGGGAGGCGAGAACCTTGCCACCACCCCGGTGGTTACCAGTTGTGTCCCAGTTCAACACATGGATTTTGCAGGGGCCAGGGCTGGGATTCGATCCCTGGACCTTGTGGTTGCAAGGCAAGTGCACAACCTGCTGAGCTATCCCAAGATTCCCCTCCCCTTTTCATGGTGCATGAAGGATGAAATGCAAATACAGGATGTCTTGATTAATTCTTGGTATGGGGCCCAGGCACACACGTTGTCACAGAGGTTTCCTACGATAATCATCAATAAGGACTGCTCCTGAGGAACTACATCTCGAAGACTTCTATCTAGCTAGGCTTGGTATTTTGGAGAAGAGGCTACATTTTTCTATTTTTCCCACCATGAGATGTATAAATTACTGTCAACTCTGGGTGAGGATAATAGAAGGTAAGATAAAATTTTACTTTACATCAAAATTCTATGGAAATTTTGTTTTCAAACTATAAAGTTCTAATTTTACATGATTAGCAGGACAATAAAATTCTAGTAATATTCAATTTTTAATAAAAACAACAATATAATAAAAGACTAATGAATTGTGGTTTGTTAGTTTCCCTGAGGAGACAGCCTCAACTGTCTAATTTAGGTTATAAAATTAAACTACAAATTCTGTGCTTCCTAAAGAAAGGTATAGGAAAGTACAAAGTACATTGTACAGGTTACCACCATTGCATTCGGCATTGTAAACTGTACAAAGACTCTTACTCAGTAAAATGTAATAAACATGGACAATGGTCAGGAAACAGAGGCAATGTATCTATAATATTTTGTTAATTTTATACTATGTACTTGCTCTGTAGTTACTCAACTGTTTATGATCCCTGAACAAGAATAACTTTATCTACTCAAACAAAATATGCTAATATTTTCCAATAATTTTTGTAGAACTGACTGTAGAGTTTGGAGGTAGAGAAAGAAAGACAGTTCCACTTTTAGAAAATTTTGATTAATTTTAGTTCTTGTGCTGCCTCAACTCAAACAAACTGAACTGGCAAATTCTCTTTTGGCGGAGGGCCTTTTTGATTTACCAGAGCACGGTTTGTCTTGATTCCTAATTTAATAAATCCAATCTATGAAGTTACCTTAAAAAAAATATTCTGGGAAGCTGGGATGGCTCAGTGAGTGGGTTGAGTGCTTGCTTTGCAGCCCCAGAGCCCGAGGATTGAATCCCAGCCCCGGCCCATGCGCACCCAATATGCTAAAATGGGGTGAGCACCCAGTTCAGTTCTTGCTGGGGCCTATGCGGGAGGCTCCCGGTCCAGTTCCTGCCCTGAGCAGCCCTGTGCCTACCTGTGGAATAAAACTATATGGAAAACTAATGCAGTCAACTATGGAGACTGCTCTGGGCCCTCCCCCTTCTCTCTGTCTCTGTTTGTCTCTCTGTCAAAAAACAATAAAAATAAATCTTAAAAAAAAAAATACTCCAGCAAACAATGCACTTTATTTCTTTAAGTATATACCTCTTTTTATTTTATTAATTATGAGCTCAAACTTCTGCAGCAAAATCTACATTCTTATTATGACATGCCTGAAGAAACAATATTCTGTTTCTGGTTTTTAGTGCCTAATATTCATTGTGAGATCACAATGATCCAGATAAAATAAATTGGGACAGTATCAGGAAGAGGCTTCTCAGCTGACAAAATGTAACATTCAAAATAGCAGTAAAAGATTATTCCTTACCGCTTGCTGGCAATTCATTCCAAGGTTCCCTTTCTCTCCCCGAACTACTTTCATCAGACAATGCAAGGTTCTCCCTTTTCGATGTAATCCTGAACAGTGGTGTTCAATCTCCCCCCGACAGCTCAGGATGATCTCAGGGCTCAAAGAAAAGTCTTCCATCAACATGCGTCGGTAATCTAACATCTCCCCCTGGCACTCACTGCTCACTTGCCGGCCTAAGTTAGGATTTAAGTCAGAACATTATGGTGAGCATTAGGATCAGATATCACCACATATTAAAAGTACACATTTTTTCCTTAGAATAATATATACGTTATGCTATTATCTAGACTGAACAGCTCAGAATTTAGCAAAAGCTATATAAGCATAAATTGAGTTTAAGGGATATCAGGATAGCTCAGCAGGTTGAGTGCTTGCCTTGCAACCATGAAGTCTGGGGATCAAATCCCAGCCCCGGATTGTGCAAACCCATATGCTGAACTGAGGCGCAACTGGTAACCGCCAGGATGGAGAAGGTTCTCACCTCCCATGCGGGAGGCCCCCACATCCACCTGGGTGAAATGAAACTATGTCACAACTAATGATGTACAACTATGGAGACTGCTCTGGGTCCTCCTGCCTTCTCTCCACACCCACCCCCCACCCCCCCGCCATTTCTCCCTCTCTCTTACCTCCTCTCAAACGATAAAATAAATATTTTTTAAAAACCCAATGAGTTTAAAACCCTAGAAACAAGGATTTATCCTTGTCAGTATTCTGCATTATACAGATTTTATATTACTAAACTAATGCAAAAGATTTGTCAATGCTATCTTATCAATAAGATAAATATTCGAGTAAAAATGAAAACGAAGAACAATCCCTACTGGCCTACACAGTTAAAAAGCTTGTGGAAAAGACTATACTTCAACTATTCATGACAGCCCTCCACCTTCCTTGTGCTGTATACCAATTGGGAAAGCTTAAGAAATGTTTTAATAAATAGCTTTACTGATGTATAAATGACAGATAATAAACTATACAGTGATCCCTCGTTTTTCGCGGTTAATGGGGACCAGAACCTTCCGCCAAAGCTGAAAAACCGCGAAGTAGGATTTGCCCCTAGGAATTTTCTCATTGGTCGATGTCGCACCGGAAACCAATCACGCGCCTTTATGAGAGCCCGTGGTATGTACTCTGAGTCAACTCATCTCTTTGTTTGACATGCAGGGATCCTTCTCTCTCGCGCATCAACATGAAACAACGCTCCTTTCCGCCATGTGGCTGCCGACATGGTTGTATTTTTTCATTTTTATTTTTTGATGAATATTTTGGGAA
>PVKE010005405.1:0-59166 GCA_004027555.1 Craseonycteris thonglongyai
GTCAAATGATGTGTGGATCACTAAGGCTTTTAATATATCCCACCAAATTTCTCTCTAGAACCCTTGTACCGAGTTATATGTTCATGAGCAGTGTATGAAAATGACTTCTTTCATCCTCATCAATATAGACCAGGGATGCCAATCTTTTGGCTTCCCTGGGTCATGCTGGAAGAAGAATAATTGTCTTGGGCCACACATAAAATACACAAACACTAACAATGACTGATGAGCTAAAAAAAAAAAAAAATCACAGAAGATCTTATAATATTTTAAGATGGTTTATGAATTTGTGTTGGGCCACATTCAAAGTTGTCTTGGGCTGCCTGTGGCCTATGGGCTGCAGTTGGACAAGCTTGATCTAGACATTTACACCCTAAAACTCCTTAGTGTACTAGGTGAAGGCACTCAATCCCATCATTACTTCATTTGAATTTCTTTGATCATCTATGAGGTTCAATATCTTTTCTTATTTTCTATATGTATGTCTTACGATGCAAATTTCCTTTTCAAATCTTTGTCCATATTTCTATGTGAGGCAATTTTTTAAATTTGTTTGTGAGGTGACACGTATTACATGAAGAAACTTTTTTCCCAATCACATATTTTATATATTCTATCTCTAGATTTTGTTTATGGTGGGTATTGTCCAACAGGAGACATCATTCTTATGTAGTCAAATGTATAAATCTTTTTTCATAGTGATCTCTGCATTTGGGTATCATGTTCAGAAAGGCTCTTTAAAGTAGGCTGACAAGATGTTTCATTTTAAACAAGATAGAAAACAATGAGTCTGTTCTGTTTCAAATAGCAAGAATGCTCAGCCTAGTCTCACTGGGCTGAATTCAATGTTTCCGGAGGTTGACCATACATACTGTTTGAAACAGGAAAGTACCATTGTTTTCTGTCCCATTTAAAATGAGATGCCTGGTCAGCCTACTTTAAAGTTATTTTTAAAAGTAAATAAAGAGGTAACAGGAAACATCCCTGTCTTGTTCCTGATTTTAGAAGAAAAGGTTTTAGTTTTTTCCACATAATGCAATACATAGGAGATGTAATGTGGAACTGTACATCTGAAACCTATGTAATTTTTACCAACCAATGTCACCCCAATAAATTCAGTAATTAAAAAAAAATAAAAAAATAAAAAATAAATAAAGAGCACACACAATCCTCTTTATACACTCAATAATGAAAAATGTTAGTAAATTAACGACAGAAACATTTCTGGATTACTTAAGGATTTCAGACTGAATATCTTTTAAGTATAAAATTTAGAAATATTTTTACTCATGGGGATTTACTTATGACAAGTTGATGAAAGAAAAAAGTGAATTACATTGTGATTATAATTTCTTAAAACTCATTAGACTTAAAATAATCTAAATTCTGATATTTGGTATTGATAGCCATCTATTCTTTCTGACTTTATTTCATGCCAAGATATTCACTTTGTTTTCCTGGTGAGTAATAAGCTTGAGGTAAGGCTGAATAAATAAATAATATTGAAAAGCACAATGCTTCAGACCCTATTTAAAATGATAGAGTGACATAATAAGAAAAATTGGTATATTTGTACTTCATAAATTGATATTTGCATTAACTTAATTGTTTCCATAACTTATTTCAATTACATCATTTTTTAATTCTATGAATGTACTCATCTCCAGGGTATAGGACTTCAGCATTCAAAATGCTCAAAATAAACTATATTTGGAACTCTGAGAGCATTTTTTGGAAAACAAATTGCATAATATTTAGATTTTTAAAAATCACTTCCGAGTCAATCAAAATACCTCTGATGTTTTTTATCAAATTCGGAAGGAGCTTACAAAAAGTCCGGGGCATGGTATGAGCAGACAAAGTCCAAGTTGTCCCTAGTGCTCTGTCTACCAGTGACCTGGCACATGTTCACATGTGCTTTGGTCCTCTCTTGGTCCTGTAAATACTTTGTTGCTTTAATCTCCTTTGCTATATTATGACCTAATAATAAAACGTTAACTTGAAAATTTTCTGTGAAAATATTTCATAGTCTTGGTGGTGATCTGTATCATTTACTCAGGCAAAATATTCAACACCTTCTATAGCACTGCATCTAACCTGGGTTCTCAGGATAATTCAAGTATAAAATGCTTCCATAGGATGACTGTACTTACTGTCCAAACTAGGATACCTTTAAGAGGAAAAGGATTATAGAGGCTGTTAATAATTAAGCCAAAATAATAGGAATAAACTAGAAATGTCCTAGGCAAACCAGGGCAAAAGACCTCTCTATTTAGAGAAAGATTATAAAATATCAATGAGAATATTGTCATAATTGACTATAAAGTCTTTTTGAGATTGCTTATTGAGATACATTTCTAAATAAAGGAGATAGATTCTATAACCAAATAACCTGACTACCTTTTATTAAATTTACTGCTTCCTAGTCCCCATTCATCCCAAAATACAATCTCTCCCCTCTCCTTCCCTTCCTTCCTTTATCACTTTCTTTTCCCATGAGGTCAATGAACGGCAGCTAAATAAATAAATAAAAATTAATTAATTAATAAAATGGAAATTTATAGGCAGATCTCTCCACCTGTGTTTTTTAAATCGGTATATTTGCTTGTTTTTGATGATTGTGAATGTTTGTAGGCCTCTAGTTAGAGAGGTACTGGATTAGAATGTAGTTTGTGTACAGTAAATATAGAAAGCAGTAATAGCTAATGAGCAGTCTACCAGGGTATGAGTAAACAGATAATAATCATTGTTAGTCATTCTACATATATTATTTTTAATCCTTATAAAAAACCCTGTAAGGTACCATTAGCCCCATTTTACAGATGGAGAAAATGAGGTTCATTAGCTTGCTTAAGGTTATAAGTTGGGATGAAACAGAACCTCTGAATCCAAACTCCATGATCTTCCCTCCACATGTCTCTCTCTTAAGACCTGAAGATTGCCATCGTCTAATCTCCATCATCATCTCAATTTTCTCTGGGATGATTAAAGACCCATAATTGCAATATAATATTATGTATCTTTTCCAGCAGAAGTAAATGTTATTTATGTTTTCTGTGGAGTGGGTCTCCTAGTCTACCTGTGAGGCCTGCTTTGCCAACTGGTTTAACCAAACAGAATTGCAATAGCTTTCCACAAGTGATGGTTGTATACCAGTGACAACAATGATATTATTTACTCATTTGGCCACAGTAGTTTTGGAGGTTGTAACGACTAAAAAATGATAATATTTTTAAAAAACAGATTATAGCTCTGTTCGCTTCATCTCCTGACATGGCTATCTGCTGCAGCAGGCCGTTTAAGTCACTTCTTATGCGGCTCTATCTATTGTACCCCAAAGCCACAGCAACCCTATCTCCTTGAGCCAGATTCAGATAACAGGTAGGAACAGGCCCTTGATTACTGTGGAAACCATTCATAGGAGCAGAGTCTGATGAGTGGTAATGACACACGAATGAGCACAAACATAATTCCATCGATTAGACAGTGATCAGTTCACTAACATGCCTCAGTGTCTTTGTAGTCAAGAGGAAAGTGAAATCTGAGTCTTCTGTGAGAGCTGAGGTCTAGGAATACCGGGAACATTGGTCCTGAAAATTCTAGCAACTTTTAGGTCTATTCCCAGTGAGATGGAACTACGGGCCACCTCCCAATACACTTTAGAGTCACTCTAAAGTGAAAGAGTGTGTGCTCCTGCACTGAGGCATTTGCAGTCCATTTTCCTGAAGGCAAACATGGACACTGTTGGTCTATGTGCCTGTTACTTTCTTTCTACCACTCCATAGAACTTAGTGCGCAGGACTGAGCACTTATCAGAACAGTTTCCAACTGTATTTCTCTTCTAACCTGATCTTTCTCCCTTGTCTATAAAATACCAACATTCTGCTGATTCTAAAAACAAAACCAAAAACATACCTCACAAAAGCCTCACATTTATTTAGCAATGCCTTTCCATTCAAACTCCTACCCTATTTTTTTTATTGATGCCATGTTTGTTTAAACTTTCTTTATTAAAAGAAATTTAATGACATTTAAAAAAATTCACACCACTCCCAACCTATTAGAAAATGGGCAAATACATTATAAAGTATTTTTCTTCCTGAACCACTTGACAGTAAGTTGCCAACATGATGCCCCATCTCCCTTGAATACTTACTATTTGGGATGGAGCACTCAATGATATTCTCTTTATTCCCCATAGTGAGAATATCCATAGTGCCTTATCCATAGTTCTGCCGTAGGAACTGCAGAGCCACAGGATACATATAGCCCAAGTTCATTAGACGTTGCCAAAGTCTTCTTCAAAGAGGATGTGAGACTCTCTGAAGTAATGGTCTGTTCTCCATCTTCTTTAACCTGTTCCTGGCGCTCTACAAGAAGGGCTCCAGGAAAGGTCAAATAAGAACCTGATGTTCTTATTTTCTGTTTTCAGTCTCCTTGGTTGCTTTACAGCACTTGACATTTTTTACCTTCCTATACTTTTTGAACTCTGTCCTCACAATTGGTTTCATTCATATGTTTATTCATTTATTCAATGACTATTGATCTGTGGAGCACCTGTTATGATCCGGGCAGTGTTTGCAATTGTAACCAATGGTGAACACGAGGGAGAAGCCCCTGTCCTATGGAGCTAACATCAAACTGATTTAATTTTTCTAAACTACATTTTGAATCATGCCACTAAGTGCTCAAATACTCTTAATACCTTCTCCCAAATTAAGAACAAATTAAATGGTCCTACAACAATATCCTAGCTCTGCCTTCCTTTACTGCTATACCTGATACTAGTGGTTTCCAAACAGAGGACCAAAGATCCCTACCCTGGAGAACTAAATTATTATGCCAATGGATCTATAACTTCATGTATATTTCAGTGTTGGACTGTATAAAAATACACCTGTACAGCTAATTTTTATAATGTTCGAATGCAGATAGATAATGTAGTACATTTATTCCCAAGTGAATTTAGAGTAACCCTGTCTTCATGTATTAATTTCCATGAAAGACTATTAAAAACATGATGATAATTATCATGTTGGCTGGGGTACAAGCTCTTTTGAGGTTTATAAGTGGACCTAAGTTTCCAAAAGTCTTAATTCTACCAAAGTTGGACCTTTTCCCCACTGCATTCTTTTCCTACCTTCAAGCCTTTGCTAGAGCTCAGTGGTTTGTAGCTTACCTTCTCCTTTAGAAATCCTATCCAAGGTTCAGCTTTTATTTAAAAAATCTCACACTCTAAGGTGTCTTTTCCTGTTGTAATTTTTCCTGGCCCTGACTGTCCTTTCAAACGGTTGTCCCAGGCTTATGTGTAAGACTGTCTTTGTGTCCCCTGAAACACGTAGCACATCATGTGAGAAAATATGAAAATCTATTGTCAAACTGACACAAAGATTATCCCATGAACAATCAGCACCAGTTAATGTGTAACATAATGCTTATCTACATGAGAGTCAGTAGAACTAGGTGACACGTTTCAACTATTGTTTACTTTATTGAAAAAAATATTGCATGCATCTATCATTGTGCTACTTTAGAGCTTTGAAGTCTTAAGAATTCATCCTGTTTTTAAACTATATTCAGCCCATAAACCTACTGCACAAGAAGCTGAATAAGCTCATGTTTATGTCACATGCAAAATAAATTTTCTCTTACAGATGCTTAATAGAATAACTTACCTCCAAACAATACTGTTTAATTAACGTATTTCTGTGATGGCCTGATTTACGAAAGTTGAGGCAAGAGCTAACCTGGTGCTGTGTTGTGAAAAAGGTCTTATTATTTCCTGTACAATTTTTATAGACTTTTAAGTTATTTTGGGGGACAAAGACCCTATCTCTTTCATCTCTGCATGCCCTACTCCCAGAAAAACCACATTGCTTCACCCATAAGGTGTGATCAAAGTTTCTACTAAGTGAATGCACTCACAGAGCACCCACAGGAAAGCTCTGTGCTGACCGAGACGCTGGGTTTAGTTAAGCAAAACAGTGATAATCACTTACTATCAAGACCCAATGAGGAGACCTTCATGTATATTTATATGAGAAAAATACTTAACCCCTTTACTCCACTTCTTTCTTCCATTTTATCAAACTTACATGATATACCTTTATTCACTCTATTAACACAGAATTATAACAAGTTTTGATTTAAAAAATAGGTGGAAATGCTGAGATAGCTCAGAGGTTGAGCATCTGCCTTGCAATCAGGAGGTCCAGGTTAGATTCCTGGCCCTGGACCATGCAGACTCATATGCTGAACTGCGGTGCAACTGGTAACTGCCAGGATAGCTCAGTGGCGAAGGTTCTCACCTCCTATATAGAGACCCCTAGTTTGGTTCCTACCCCATGTGGCCCCACATGCCTCTGTGTGGAATGAAACCATGTCACAACTAACATGTACAACCATGGAGACTGCCCTGGGTCCTCTCCCCGCCCTCTTTTCTCTTCCCTCTTTCAAACAATAAAATAAATCTTAAAAAAAATAAAAAAAATAAAAAATAGGTGCTTTCTTTGGGTAACCAGCACTCAAACTACCTAGTACTTTTAGCTCTGTTACAGTTATAAAGATGTACCTCTGAAAATAGGAAACTACAAAGCAATCTTTGGAGACCTTCCAAGATTTCAGAATATAATTTTGACCCATCTACATCAATCAAGGGAAACTGGTAATGGGAAGTTCAGGAATCAATTTTTCCCTTGCCATTTATCTGTGATTTACGTGTGTTAGAGGATGGGTTATTATCAGCTGAGATTCAGGATATCACTTCTCTGCCAATTCAGAGGCTAGTAATTATGACTTTAACTGGGAAATCATCTCAAAATTATAAGTGATGCTCCTGCAGAAAGAAAAATCTCTTCTTGTCATAGCACTAATACAGCCCTGAAAAAAACTAGGAGGCCCAAGTAAGAGACACTCTTCTAGGGAAGAGTGTACAAAGGCATGACCCCGATTCAAAGCAGCTTGGTGGGACTTATTAAAACCAGCCCTCCGCCCACAGCAGAGCTAGGAACAGGATCTGCAAAATCCCAAAAGGAAAAAATGGGACTACTGTCAGAATAATCGTCACATAACTTTGGAAACTAACACCTTGTGGCAGTAGGATTAGGAAATATTCTTTAAGGTCAATTGATTCTATCATCAGACAAGCTATTTTTAAAAATGTTTTTTAAAACCTCCATATAGTCTTACTGGGGTGCGGTGCTTATTTCTTCCTTCCTTTATCTTGGCAGAACATCCCCATACTTGGTTTCCCACAAAGAAATGCCAAATCCTAACATCAGACAGTTTTCTTCAGAATAAGTAAAAATTATTGCACATTTTCCTTGCAGATCAATCATAATTACTATTACCCATTATATTTGTGAAAATGTACCCAATTATTTAACACGTCTCTAGTCACTTGAACACATTTTTAAGAGATCCCGGCTTTAGTAGAAATCTAATCAAAGGCAAGAGTAAAACTTGATAGTACATGAGACAACTCATTAGACATACTTCAGATGTTACCAAGCCTTATCAGAAATGAGGATTTTTCAAGACAGCGGGCTGGGACGGTCAGCAAGGGGAGGCAGCTGCAAGGTGTCCCATCTGGAGTTGGGAAGGCCCCTTTCGGGTTAATCATAAGGGGTGGAGAAGGTGCTGAGGGAGAAAAGTACTCTTTCAAGTTGTCAGGGTTCACAGTCAAGTCGAACATCTCTCACCCCGAGAATCAAACAAGAAGCCACAGTGTGTGACAAAGCCGGCTGAACCCGCCATTGTCTTGCAGGCCTTCCAACATCTGTTCAATTGTCACTCAGCATTTCAACCTAATCCTAGAAGGCTGACTTCTTCTTCCTTAGTTAGAAGGGAAAACAAAGAAAAATGCAAGGAGGATTCATTCCTCTTTAGAGCGCTCCACACTGGATAATCCACAGTTTAATGAGGCTGTCTCTTCCGTTTTCTCGTTCTTTTTGCAGCAGGATGAACTCAGACGCGCACTTTTCAGGAGTATCGCTGCTTTCCACCTCATTTGGAAGGGACAGATCTACTTCCTACCAAGATGTTGCTTTCTCTTTCCTTCTCATTCTTTCTTTAAAAAATACACTCTGAATATTTGTGACGATTATTATTATTAATATTACTATTATTATTGTGGAAAATGGATTATATTCACTAAGGGGATCTACTGATGTGCTAAAGTGGGTATATGATTTTCCTTAGCTTTGTCCTACCTTATCAAAGCAAAGTCCTCTAACTCCAAAATATAAATTTTAACAGTCGTTTCAAAGCCTTAGCAAGTTTAAACACATTCATGTAAGAGACCTGAGTATTTTTAATGATGAATCATTATCAAAGTAAATATCAGCAAGTAACTATGTCCAAACAAGGTGTTCGTACTTTACTTGATTCTGTAAGCAAATCACATTAAACTTATATAATGCCTCCTAGGGTTTGTGCTGAAGCACCTGTTTTCTTAAGCAGTATGGCCTCCATGAGAAATAAATTCCAAGTAAGTAAATAAGACATAAGGGCATTTTCAAAGTTGTGCCAAAGTAAAACCAGAAAGTACATCCTAAGTTAAGGCAAATGAGAACAGAAACATTATGTGACAGGTTTGTCTACTAGTAACTGCATCAGTAATTTAGGTTATCTCCGTTTTTCTAAAGCTGTTTAATTTAATCTCCTCTTACATAATGTATATTACTGAGCTGATGCCATAACCTATTTCATAATGTACTCTTTTAATATTGGAAGAAAGTCAGACATAAAATATACTTCAAACTTTGACAATATCAGTACTATTTTTACTTTTAGCTTGAGTATTTATTTATTTGTTTAATTGTATAGTAATATAATATGAACCCAGAATAGGCTAAATTTTTAAGAGTCGCATGTTTAATACCTAATGCAATGTTGTTTTATCTTTATTTTTTGCATTTTATTTATTTATTTTATTTTTTAAAACCCGCCTACTGAGGTTGGGATTGACATACAAAATAACTGTACATATTATATTCTACTCGATGAGTTTGGCAATAAGAACACTGTGAAACCATCACCATCATCAAGGCCGTAAACTTACTCATCATCTCCAAAATTTTTGCATCTTCCCCTGTATTTATTTATGGTATATATGAGGGCTGTCTGGAAAAAATCCAGCCATAAATGTCTTTATTTTTCATATTATTAATATGTGGCTGAATACTTTCTGGGCAGCCCTTATAGTTTTTCTTTTGTGGGCAAAGCACTTAACACCTATCCTCTTAGCAAAATTTTAAGTATATAATCGACTGTTGTTAACTATAAGTCCTACGTTGTATAGTAGATCTCTAGAACTTTTTCATCTTGCATAGCAATACTTCCCCATTTCCCCCTCCCCTCAGCACCTGGTAACCATAATTTTACTTTCTGGTTCTATGGATCTGACTATTTTAGATTACTCATAAAAGTGGGATCATGCCATATTCATACTTCTGTGACTGGCTTATTTTACTTAGCCTGATGTCCTGCAGGTCCACCTCTGTTGCTGGAAATGGCAGGATTACCTTCCTTTTAAAGGCTGGATAATATTCCATTGTATGTATATGCCACCTTTCTTTTATCCATTCATGCACTGATGGACACATTTAAGTTTCTTCCATACCTTGGCTAGTGTGAATAATGCTGCAATGAACATGGAAATGCAGATATCTCTTCAGGATCCTGACATCAATTTCTTTCATATACCTGGAAGTGGGGTTGCTGGAATAAATGATAATTCTATTTTTTATATTTTGAAGAACCTCCATACCATTTTTCATAGTGATTGTACCAATTTACATTCCTGGAAATGTACAAGGGTCTCCTTTTCTCTACAGCTTCACCAGCACTTACCTTTTGTTGGGATTTTCATTTTTGTTTTTGTTTTAGCTAATGGCCATCCTAACAGATGTGAGGTAATATATCTCATTGTGATTTTGATTTGCATTTCTCTGATGATTAGTAATGCCAACCACCTTTTCATATACCTGTTAGCTCGGTGTGTGTCTTCTTTGGTGAAAAGTTTATTTGGGTCTTTTGCCTATGTTTTAATTAGGTTATTTGTGTTTTTGCTATTGAGTTGTTGGAGGTTTTTATATATTTTGGATATTAATCAACTTATCACATATATGGTTTGCAAATACTTTTCCTTATCCTATAGGTTGCCTTTTCATTTTGTTGATGGTTTTCTTTCCTATACATAAACTTTTTAGTTTAATGTAGTCACTTGCATATTTTTGCTTCTGTTACCTGTGCTTCTGGTGTCACATCCAAGAAATTATTGTCAAGTTCAATGTATAGAAGCTTTCATTGTTGATTTAGTTTTAAAATGTTACCAGTTGGGGAAGCTGGGATGGCTCAGTAGGTTAAGCATTTACTTTGCAGCCCCGGGGACCGAGGATTGAATCCCGGCCCCGGCCCATGCGGACCCATATGCTGAACTGGGGAGTTCCCCCAGTTCAGTTATCTCTCTGTCTCTGTATCTCTCTCTCTCTCTCTCTCTCTCTCTCTCTCTCTCTCACTCTCTCTCTGTCAAAAACAATTAAAAAAAAAAAAGATTAAAACGTTACCAGCAATTGTGCTTGTTAAAGATCTTGGTGTATTTAGATTTTGTATTTTTTGATTATTGTTTGAACAAAGGTCTGATTAATTTCTCTATATCTTATAGACTCTGTTTACTGTGGAGCCAATCTAGAATTCTTTTCTTTCTATTGCATTTTGTCCTAATCCTCTGTCACAGCAGTTGTCAAATTGAATATATGTAATTACCTGTGAACTCTTTGAGTCCTTTCCCAGATTGTCACTACTGGATATCTATCCTTTTGTGTGTGTCCCATAATGCCTAACATTATATAGTAGATGCTCACTAAAAATTTCCAGTAAACAAATGAATGAACTAATCAATCAATTAATTATTTAAGGGCCTGGAATGGAACCATTTTAAAATCCCATAAACAGAAAAATCAGAAAATTTTAGTACAGCTATTTAGAAATATGCATTTCATAGACAGGAAGCTTCTTTGCTATTTATGACCCTTTCAAAAGGCCAAAGGAAAGCAAAATAATAACTTGTAAGTCATAACAGTAATCTTACTAGATCATCAGAATGATTGATTTAGTGTTAAAAAATTTGTTAGAAAATATAACTAGATAAAATATGGAAAATGCTTTTACCCCTAACAATTCCAAATGCTTGATGTGAGGGTTTCCGTTCTGAAATGAACATATTTGGTGATGGTCTGTTTGTTTGGGTTGGTACAGAAAATGTACTGCTGTAAGAAAACCATAAAAGGCTGTATGAGATGGAATCTCGAGTATCAAAAGGCATTTGAAATAAATATTTCCACCCTCAAGTTTACCAATTTTCAAAACAGATGTCTTCTATCAAAGAAAGTAGCAGATTTCTTTTTCCTCTTTAACTTGGCAGGAGCATTTGTATTTTCTATATTCGATTTCTTGATAGAGAAGGGTTTTGTTTTGTTTTTTATTTTCATGGTTTTGAGCTGTTCTCTAAGAGATAGAGGTACTAAGGAACAACAATTAAGGACACGGGCTTTACAGGCAGACAGTTCTGAGTTTTAATCTCAGATCACATAGGAGCAATGGCTCACGTTTGTGAAGGGCTTACGGTGCCTAGTTTTGGGATACTTTTCTTTAAATTATTTTATTCAGTTTTCATATATTAAGAGATATTATTATGCATGGATCTTAGACAAGGAAATTGATGTTTAAAGTATTATATAAATTTTCCAAATATACTTAGCTGGTTAGTATATTTGGAAAACTTACATAAGTTAGCATTTGAATCCAGGTTTATTTTATTCCAGAACCCATATTTTAATCATTACATTATTTTTGTTGTTGTTGTTGAATTTATTGGGGTGACATTAATTGATATCAATTACATTGTTTCCAGGTGTACAATTCTATATTACATTGTCTATACATCACATTATGTGCTCACCACCCAGAATCATTACATTCTTAAAAGCCTACTATCTGTGACCTTGGTTAAGTTCCCACACATCTCTGCATTGCATTGTATTATTGTGGGGATTCTATAAATTGACATTTGTAAAACACTCAGGGTGGTGCTTAGTCTAGAAAATAGCAAATGGAAAATATTACACTTAAAGAAAATATCTTTAATCGGGACGGTGTATTTGTTATTATGATAATATTACACATCCAACTTTACTTGGTATTGTTTCTGAAGTTTTTCTTAATATAAAAGAGAAAACACAGTACATTCAAGCACCAGAGGTAAAAATAGTCAGATTCTACTCTTAATGAGGGTTAATTACTAGGATAATAATGCAGAAAATTATGATGATGAAATATGAAGGAAAAGGCTTCCTGCACAGCATAGTTTCTCCTTGCAGTTACCCTTTCTAAGAGCATATTTCCACTTTGGTGTAATCAGATATTTTTATGAAGCACACACTGAAGTTGACATAAAGGAACATTTATTTTGAGTACTGAATTGTACAATTCACCTTTTGTGAATTCATTTATTCACTCAACCATTTATTATTTAACAATTATTAATTGAGCATCTACAACATGCCAGGCATTATTCTAGGCACTGGGAAAACTACATGATGAGTTTCCTCCTCCGCGGAGCCTACTCTTTGGGGCTCTCTCCTCACTCCACTCCCTCTGCTTCCTCCAGGCCCCAGTCTTGCTGCTTGATCTTGTTCCTTCAGACTGATACACAACACAGCCTGCTTCAGTTGGAAACCTCACCTTTCCTCTTTTCTCACTTGTTGTCTTTCTTTTTTATTATCCTATAATCTTGGAGAACCTCCAGAGTATGACCCAGGCTTTTAGAGGTACACAGTTTACAACCTAGCCTGTGTGAAGAACAGATCCAAGTTGCTCTCAGCCTCCCAAACCCCAGACCTTGTTAGGTGTTGGGAAGGATAAGTGGGACATTAATCTACTTTACTTTGAACAAATCAGCGATGATGCTGATTAACAGATATAGTAATTTTTTTTTTATTTTAAGACATAGTAAGGTTTTGTTTTTTGACTAGTATACTAGTACAAAGGCCCACATATTTTCTTCACAGTTTATTAATGTAACGGTATCTCTTTTGAGTTCTCTCCTTTGTTGAAATAAAGCAAGAACCATGATTCCATCATGCAATTTTATTTTGTTGCTCTTTTGTAGGGGAAACAAATCATATTAAAATAAATCCTAATGTTCTTTGCCATGAGGAGAATTAAATTATTTTTTAAATTGTTTTTATACTGTACAACACTAATTCAAGATCTATTCCCAAATCAGTAGATCCTATCGTTAGTACTCGGATCTCTTTATATCCAGGTATATCAATGACCTACATGCATGGAATCAAGAGAAGCTATGAACCAGTGGAGTCCAGTACTAAAAGTGGAGCAGGCGACTCGTGGCTTGAACCCTGTTCATTGCTGGCTTTACTTTTAGAAATAAGTTTTATCTTGTACTGACTGTGCTAATATACACAATTCTAAACACTTCACTGCCTTGCCTTCCACCTTCTAGGCATATTGAGAAAATAAATTTGTGTAGTGTTCATTGGCAGGATGTAACATTTAGCTCATTCAGTGGATTTTCTAGTACTAGTAGCAAAGAAGTTCTCAAGGCAAAAAAGAGACCTGCATGTAACTATGTCAATTTGGTCCAAATATCTTAACAAGGTCCATAAAAATATTCCAAGTAATAATGGACATGCCAAGAAAAAGATTTATAAATATGAGAGATTACATTTCACTTTCATTCTCTCTTAAAAAAAGGAATAGTTTCTGTTATAAATCAAGAACAAATTCTAGAATAAAATGTGTATGAGCACAACACTTAACATCTTTTAGTATTAGATAACACAAGGATTTTAACATTTTTTTTTATGGTAAGTCTTATTTTCTCCCTTTATATCAAGAACCTGTAAAAAAAGTTCAACTGTATAGTGAACAATACAGTATTGTATACTTTAAACTATATTTAGTTTACAGATCCTTTGTTGTATTCTTATCAAAATAACAACACAAAAGAACACAAGAAATTTTTGAAGGTGATGAATATATTTAGTACCTATGTTGTGGTAATAGTATCACAGGTATATGCAAATGTTCAAATTCACTGAGATGTATAAATAAATATGTGCAATTTTTTTTTGCTTATCGGTTATACTCAATAAAGCTTTAAAAAACGCAGCTGTGTTGAAGCCTACTTTACTTGATCAAATGGTAAATTTATTATTCAATAAAGAAAGGCAGAAGACGACTGAGGAATTGCCACTATGAAAAGCTACCAGAATCCTGAACCCCTATTCTCCAATTCTAGAGCTCAGGCTACCTTACCCCAGTCTTAGTGGTAAGACTGGGCCATCGGACATACCATCCTGCAAAAGCTTCCTAATAATCCATTAGTGCAGCCCAATTCACCAAATGTTTCATAGCTATTGTAAGTGTGAACCCAGTGGAATTAAGAATGAGAATTTAGATATGAAAGTATAAGAGACATATTGGGCTAGCTGACCTCGCTTCTCTGGGATTCATCCTTTACCGTCATCTACCCAGTCATAGAAACACATTTCTGACAGCCATTTTTACACATGGTGAGAATGTCCAACAGACTACAGTTTTATTGGTCCAGAGTTGGGCAATGGAAATCAAGTGAGCCTAGCAGAGTTCACATTCTCAGCAATTTGGAGTAAGGCCCAAGAGATTCCATCTCCAACAGGCTGGTGAAAGAAAATGTCTACATTTGGGACATGGTTTTTTCCACATAGATCATGGAGAAGAGAAAGAGTCTGGATAAACAAAGGGTGAGAAAGAGAAGAAGAAAGGTGGGAAGAAACTTTTGGTGGGGAATTGGGGGCTTTGGAGAAGTTCCCCAATGACAATCCCATTTCTGGCCTATAATATATGAGTTCTTTATTTTATTTTATTATTATTTTTAAATCTCCTTAGACATCTTAGTGTTCTAGGAGTTTCCCAGTACTTTAGCTATGTCAAGTTGAATTACATAATTTGAAACCAAAATTCTTAACTGAAACAAAAAGAAAAGTTAATTCTAAAACAAAATTTCAAATTCATTTAAAGTAGAAATTCATTATTTATGTCAATTTTTTTCTATTCATATCATGTACATTCCCTTTGTCTACTTAACTTGGGACTTTAATGTGCTAGACTCACTAAGTACATCTTGCTTTAACACGCCCTTCCTTCTGCTTGTAATGCTTCCACTTTTCTATCTAACCATCAAAATCTGGGTCAAAACTCAGGTATTTTGGAAGCCATCACAACATAACCCAATTCATTCTGCTTTCTTCTTAATTCTGTTTCTCGTATCTCTCCACAGTCCTGAAACCATACTATATTATACTTAAATTGTTTTGTCTGATACTATTTTTTTCCAAAGAGACAATAAATTATTTCTCAAAAGAGATAAATTATTTTACCTCCTATTTTACTAACTTACTTTAGCTCGAGTACTATGAATTGCACACCACAGGTACACATAAGTACAGTATGTGTGAACTGTCCTAGCAATGAGTCATCAAAATCCCAATTTTACAATATTAGAAGCAAATATTTGAAAACTGTTGACTTAAAATAAGAGAATGATGACATCTGGAAAGGTCAAAATGTTAACCATCTTAAGTTTACCTAGGCTGCCTTACTTCACTCATAGATTCCATTTCTAAAAGAGAAGTAGTGTCAGAGTTCTAATACAAGTTAGTTTATGCATAATATATTTGGTTTACTTACCACAGAGGTCTCTCCTTCTAAATGAAGTAAAGTGCAGCTCTCCTAAGAGTCTACTGCCTTGGATTAGATTTCCCAGGTCTAGCTCATCAATAGATGCAGTGAATGATAAACTTTGTGGAAAAAGTACACATACACTTGCAGAGAAAGCACCAAAGCTATGGAGACAGTAAGACATCACAGCTTCTGAAAAAGTGTTGAAAAAAGCACAGGGAGAAAAGTTTTAGATTCTACTTTATAATCTACAGTGAGTCATAAAGAAAATTATCATCCCCTCCTGATGAGACTTTTTTAACTGCAGAAATGTCCTAAGGCATTTTGAAAATCTATCAGCCATTAGGGAATAACGTAGATGCTATATAAGAATTCTTAGTGTTTTCAAAGGACCAGGAGGAAGAAGCCATTGTATAAGGCTGAAATACACAGAAGTTTTCTCTAATGAGTCTCAATTTTGATACTGTCACATGCCCTGAAGCTCCTGGGATGAGAACATTTTTGCAAATCTAAAATAAATAACTGGAGTAGGTCTGTAACTCAGAAAAACACAGCATGTTTACATGAATACCTCTTCTACTTGATTCCTTTGACCTGAGAACTTGAGTGAAACTGAAAAAGCTGCCAAGTTCCAAAGCTGGGAACAGACCCAGCCTAGCATGGTTTTTATTCTCTTCTTCTGACTACCTGAAAACATTATCTCAAGTAGATAGGGGTTAAAAATGTACAATTCCACTTTTACCAAAATTATCTTTGATACTTTTGAGACTGTCTATATTCGAAGAATGACAACAAGTTATTCTGTTTTAATCATCTGTTAGGTGTGAAGAGATGTAACTTGACCAGTTTTCTTGCTTTTTCTTCCTGTCTCCGGTACTTGTTGGATTTTTGTCCTGTGTTTGCCTTCGTCCCGGCATATTTTGCTCTATGAAACCTGCTTCTGCTTAAACTTGCAGACCAGCAGTTATCCTCCAGCTGTGGCCCTGACAGGGTGACATCTCTGTTCATTTCTTGGGTCTAAGGTAAGGTGACCAGATTTTAACATTGGTAAAGTGGGACACCATTGACCAGGTGGGGGGAGGTGGGGGTTCTTGATTAAAAATTTGGTCTATCTCCCGCTGTTCCCTAGTTTGCCATGCGTTCTTTCCAAAAATTGGGACTTTTTAAAAATGCTGCGGGACGCGGGACAAATTGTTAAAAATTGGGACTTTCCCGCCAAAAGCGGGACGTCTGGTCACCTTAACTAAGGGCACTTAGAAGATGTGTTGGGTTAGGAAAAGTCAGTAGGAAGCAGGCAAAGGTATTACCTGAGGAAGGGCAGATGGAAGAACAGGAGGAGAATGGTGTTGGCAGGGGTTCTTCTTGGGCAACGCAACATCTAAGCTTATTACTTTCTGTGGCTGCCCTGAGACCTCCAGGCCTTTCTTCTTTTTCCTGGAGGCTGTTCACGTACTGGCCACTCTACCCACTGGCATGTCAACTGCTCCTTCTTCTAGTCTTAACTCATTGCATTTGGTTTCATGATAAGCTAAGTAGACATACATGTTGTCTGCCTCAGAGGGCAATTGACCATTTTTAAAAACAGCCATTTATTACTCTTCCCAAAATATAGATCTCCTGGTTAACTGCACATCCATCAAAACATTTTCCTGGTTCTTACTTGACTAACCGTAAGTTGGGATTTCTGCAGCCAAAGTTACATAGAAGAGCCATGAAGATTTTAGGCAAGGCATTCCACTGTAGTATACCAACTTAGTCAATGTGTGGAAACATCTCTCAAAGGTACTCACCTGCCTTTCTAGAAGAAAGCTCCCCAATGTCTGCTTAATTCCCTTCTTCCTTCCCCTCTCACTCTCCTTATCTTAATCTGTCTCATAGGGCCAGGAAAAATTATACATTTCTTATGATTTACTTTTGACTTAGGGCCATAGTAAGGTACTATATAATAATAAACATGAAACCATCAGCCCTTAAAATAACCTAAATACTCAAGATGTAACTTTGGCTTCAGAAACAACATCTCTTTTCTCTTTTCTCTTTTGGTATCTCCTTAGATTGACCCACATCACAGCATCATTTCACTTGGAATATTTTTTTTCTTCATTGGTTTTATGGTTCCCATATTTTGTAAATGGTCTGCCATTGTGTGGTGTATGTTGGATTTCAATTTTTTTAAATAAAATTATTTTGCTCTTTTCATACATTTTTGACTTATCATGCATGTAACAACATTTTTCCCATGTGGGTCATTACACTATTTATAATAGGAAGAAATAACTTTCAGATGTAGGGAGCCTTTGGAATGTAAGTTAGAGTTTTTTAGAAATTCATATAATTTCAACTTTTGGATGCAAACAAAGTACAAGGAGATTTGCAAATGCTTATAACCCATAATAGAAATATATCCTTTCATCCAAAATATTTTTCAGCATTTAAAAAATGCTGGTGAGAATGCAAAATATTATAGCTACTTCAGAAGACAGTTTGGTGGTTTCTTACAAAACTAAACATACTCTTAACATACCATCCAGCAATTATACTTCTTGTTATTTATCCAATGGATCGAAAACTTATGTCCACAAAAAAACCTGCACACAAATGTTGATAGCAGATCTAGTCATTAGTTGCTTGGAAGCAACTAAGACGTTCTTCAATAGGGGATTGTATAAACAATCTATAATATCACCATACAATGGAAAATTATTTATCAATAAAAAGAAATGAGCTCTCAAACCACGAAAAGATATGGAGAAATTTAAGAGCATATTGCTAACTGGAAGAAGCCAATTGAAAAAGCTAAATACTGTCTGATTCCAACTGTATGACATTCTGGAAAGTTAACACTATGAGACAGTAAAAGGTTGCCAGGAATTTGAGAAAAAGGGAGGAATGATATAAAGGTGGAGCACAGGGGATATTTAGGGCAGTGAAACAATTGCTGTATTTACTGTAATGGTGGATACCTCATTGTACATTTGTGAAAATGCACAGAATGTACAAAAAGAAGAGTAAACCTTAATGAAAACTATGCATTTTAGTTAAGAATGATACATCAATCTTGGCCCATGAGTCTAACAAATATAATACAGTAATAATGCAAGATGTTAACAGTAGGAGAAACTTGGAGAGTGGGAGTGGTGTGAAGAATAAAGATTTCTTTGTATGTTCTGCTCACTTCTTCTATAAGCCTAACACTGCTCTAAAAATAAATTAATTTAAAACAAAACAAAAATGAGCTTGCTTCTTCTGGACAATGACAGGGTAAGAAACTCTCAGGACTTTCAAAGACACTCTGGGTAACTTTATGAGCCTTCTGTGAAACGGTAGAGGTGACACACCTGAAGCAGTGTGTGCGTCTCGGGGGCCAGCCTCTTTGAAAGGCGCTCGCTTTGCCTTACCTCAGTGGAGCTCTGTAAGGTAGGTGCTACATGAGACACTGAGGCTTGGAGAGGTTAAACAATTGGCTTAAGCCATAGAGACAGGAAATAGGAGAGGCAAATTTCAGATCCAGGTTGTTCTAGTTGAAGGAAGACCTGGGGCACGTTCCCTTTCCACTCCGGAGCCTGGCGGCAGGGCAACAACAAAAGGTTCAAGAGGAGCTAGCTTGCTACCATTGTGTAAAGAGCCTATCTGAGTTAAAAAGATGGGGGCCTCAAAAACCGGTGCCACAGCCAGGCCTATGACGACCCTGTCCCCATCCCTAGGTTCCCCTGCTGGTGGGGTACAGCTGGAATATGGGGGTCTCTCCCTGAGGCAGCTGTAAGCTCCTGAGTCACAGGGAAAATGCAGCACGGGAAGAATACCTATGTGGAAGGCCTGTGTAGATGATTGGGCATTAATATTACATAATACAGAAAACACTTGCATCATCTCTTATGATCCTCTCAGGATATTTTTATTACAATTACGGGTAACAGCCCTTGAAAGGTAATGCTCACAGTTCTCACTTTACCGAACCATCATATTCCTTTCTTTACTTCTACTCTTACATTAAAAAAAAAAAAAGAAAAAGTTTCAGGGCTTACATATTACCTTTGCTAATTTTGAAAGAGAAGGAAAATCTGCAGAATCAAAAGCTCAAATAGCTCACTTTAAAAGCACTTGAGAACAAGAAACAGTTTTATGTGATTACATTAATAGCAGTGACAAATGCATGTAAAACACTTAACCATGGTCTGTGATGCAAAGAAAACCCATTGAGGTGTCATTCATCTTTTCCACATTAGTACAGTGAGTACTCTCTGCTTTCTCATCTTCTGAGACAACGCTTGCATTAGAATACTGCATTTTCCAGAAGCCAGCCTCTTTTCTTTCTAGCTCCCTTTTAAAGAAGTGGTTACGACTTGGAAACCCCTCCAACTCTCTCTCTCTCTAAAAGAAAAAAATCTTTGCAAACATGTTCTTGAAGGGGCATAGTTTTTATTGACCAATTGGCTATCTTTAGTTCTTCTCCTCCAAAGGAAATAAACGATGCAAAATAAACTCTAGCTCCTCATGAGGTATTTCCAAATTCATGAACAGAAGGGAAATAAGGGAGAGAGAAGAAATCAGAGAAGGGGTGTGAAGAAATGGGGTGGGGAGAGGGGGAAGAAGGGACCGAGGAATGAGAATGGTTGCTCTGGGCAAGCTTCCTACATGCCCTGAGCCCAGCTTCCTACAGTTATGGGCCTGTGGAGCATTAAACTTGAAGAATTTTCAGCAAGTGTTACCCCCTTCACCCTTCCCCAAACATTCAAGTTTTACAGATGAATAAAACTGTATGATGTGGTGAAAAATGATTTTTTTATTGACAGTCAGGAGACCAGCGTCTAACTAACCGTGTTCGCACCTCACTGCTCCAACCTTCCATTTCCATATCAGAAAGAGTAGGAGTTTGGCTTGAAGATTCCACTGTCCCCTGTACCCCTGGCTTCTGTGAAAATCAGTCCTGGGGAAGTTACTTGTGTAAAGTTGTATAGCTAGAGGCAGGGCCAGGCTCCATCTAGGGCCTCCTGAGGAATCATTAAGGTTTTTACAGCTTCCTTTGGGTGGAGTGGTTTGTGAAAATGTTTGTTCCAGGGGCTAATGCAGGCGCCCATCTTTCTGAACTGCCTTGTTTCTGCAAGACTGTTTACAATTTTGTCCTCTGTTTTCAGATTCTTTTTGGTGAGTCAAAGCAGCCCATACAAGATATCCCGGTGCAAGCAGCCTGGCTCATTTGACTGTGAGTGTGAGGAGCCTAGAAAAGAGCAGCCTGTTTACTAAAGGAAGCCACGAGGTGCTGAAAAGGGAAATCAGGCAGGTACGTGCATTGGAGCCCAGGGGCAGAGAATCAGACCCTTTGTCTCCTCACCAACCTCCTCCCATCCCCCATGGCCATCAGAGGGCCTCTGGGACCCTGTGGACAGGAGGTCCAATGTTGGCTATCTCTCCTCTCTGCCCTCCAAATACACATTTAAAGGCTCCCAAAGGGAGTTCTTACAAACTTGAGTTTCTGATGTGGAAGGAAATGTTTCCAGAGAGTTAAAAAAAAAAAAATAATAACAACAAGCTCCAACATCATACAAAGGAAAAGGAAATACTTAGGTTGTAGATGCTGAAGGAATATTAAATAAAAGATAGAATTTTGGTTATGCCAGATATGAATGCCAGTACTATAGGAGAGAACCTCATAAAACATATCAAGCCCAGGCAAAAGTAAAACAAGCAAAAATAGAATATCATTTGAACTATAGCAGGCCCATAAATTCAGCTCCAAAATTACAAGCCAACACACATACCATATTGTACAACTGAGCCTGTAAAGGGGGAAATTAGCAATAAACCAAAAAGCTTTTAAAAGTAACATAGTGAAGTAGAAAAAAAAAAAGAGCCCCATAAAGCTGCAAAAGTCAGAATAAGTACTATCTGGGAAGAAACAGCAACAAAATATGTGATTTTTTCCTTTTTAAAGATTCTGGATTGCAGCGCGCATATGAGATGGTGGATGAGTCAATCTGGGTGGGTAGGTGCAGTGTGTTTGACAAATAAGTTTTGCTTCTCACCAGGACATTTGGATACTACATAAATAGAAATCTTTTCATCTCCAGAAGCATAAGGAAGTGCTTTCTCAGAGTGACTATTTTCCTCAAATCACTTGGAAAAGAGAAAGAACATTTATTTCCATGTTTCTCATATCTAGCAAACTCTATTGACCTCAGGCTGAACTTGAAAACACTGTTCTAGCACAACCTCTCCGTACATTCCAAACTTGCCTTTCTTTACCATCAGTCACTAGTCTTAGACGCATCATTTCTTGCAGTTCATCTCATGTTCATGAGTGTTTTCTGTTTGGGGGGTTAGAGTCCTCCCTGGTCTACATGCCAGTGTGTGAAGTTGCATGCACAGCTGTAGCGTGTCGCCCGCCTGGACACAGGGGTTTTGTGCTGGCTGATCAGTGTGCCATGCTGAATGCCCAGTAAGACAATCTGTTGGGTGCCTTGGCAGTTCCTTGTTTTAAATCCAGATGTCCTTCCTAAGTCAATAGAGCCTATAGTTCACACCTTCTGGAGCCTGGAGAGAACCGAAGACCCTTCTGCAAGTGCAGCGTCCACCATGCCAGGCTGTTGTGTTTCTGACATGCTGAGCTACTTTCTCATCTATCTCTGCCCCATGTAGAAAGCCGCAGCAGACGCTGCTGCAGGGCTGCCATGTCGCTAGGCTCCTGTTGCCACGGCCTAACGTTTGTGGTGCTGGAGGTAGGTTATGTTTTCGGAAGGTGATACTCCGCTCTCCAGTTGCTACCTGCTTCTTACCTGCAGTGGCCAGAGCCCTTCGGAATTTAAAATTGAGATTTGCCATTCACATCCGGTGCTATTGGACTTGTTATTCCAAAAGGGGAGGGAGGAGAAATAAATATATATATGCCCTAAAGAGAGAAAGGAATTGGCCGTAGGAAACAGATCAGGTGCTTGTGTTTTTCAATTTACTTGTTCCTCCGCTGCTATTCTCTTTGAGTTTCTCTTATTTAGTCTCTGACCCACAGTTGGGTCTAGAATACAGATCACTATCCTTAGAAGGAAACTGAATAATTAAAGGTCATTCAATATACTGCCATTCTTTTCTATAACCTCCAAGGGAAAGGCACTTAGGGCTAACAATGCTGTACCGTTCAATTCTGTAAAAGTAGAATTATCATTGTAATCCTAGAATGCCATGCTTCCTACTCAGCATAGGCCTGACACTCATGCTTAAACAGTTGCCTTTATATTTATTTGCCAGAGTATGCAATAGAGTGAGCATTCTAAGGAACACTTTTTATTTCTTCAGAGAGCTGATGTCTGAAAATCTCAAATATTTGTATTTAATTGGCAATAAGAGATATATATCTCTTATTGCCAAATGTCTATATGTAAGTGTGTATGTGTATATAGATATTTATTACCATATATATTTTCCCCCACTTCACATTCTGCTTTCAAAAACTCAGATTTTCTCTTTGTTTTCTTGTAGATCAAATGTTAAATATAAGACACCGTAGCATTTAATTCGTATTCATCTACTAAATAGAGAAATGCCATGAGTATGCTATTGAATATAGCAATCCCATGCATTTTGCATAGCAGTCCTTTCTGACTTGCCTGTAGAAATATGGGGCAAATATTGGCACATAATCATGCACATTTCTATTGGGAAAAGTCTGCTTGCATGGAGCGCAAGGATTTCTACACTTTGGGGCAGGAGCCTGGGCTGAATGAAGGGTAAGTTGGAGTTTAAGAGGCCCTAACAAATCTAGATACTGTGGGTTGGGCCATGTACAGAAGAAATGTTTGATTTTATATTAGCTGTTGCTTTCTGTCTAGAGGGCCTCCTAACAATTTTCACATGATGTTACTCACAAAAAATAAAAACACTTGTATTGCAAACTGGGGTAAATAAACATAAGAGCCTTTGGAACATAGTTGAGGATGCCCTGTGCTACACGTGACCTACTCAAGGAGGTGGCTGCCTCTCACCCTACCTGCCTGGCCTGAGAGCATCCTTGTCTTGCAGGACATCAGTTGGAATCCAAAGTCTAGGTCAGCTGCCCTGGCTAAGCAGGGTACAGAGGTCACCAAGAAAGCAAGGTTTGTTTTTTCTCCCATCTCCATCAATTTTATTCAGTACTGTAAGTATTTACTAAAACTCTAAAAGATGCAGTCACTGGGCTTTTTAATGTCCTGCATGTAATGATTAGCTGTTCTGGTATAAAACACAAAGCTCGCAGTTGCATAGATAAAAGTATGCTTACTTATCTTTAAAATGGATCAAAGGAAAAAAAAAGAGGATTATTTTTCACCTATACCTCCCACTGCTTTATGTTCTGGCTCTCCTGCAGAGTTTACCTGGCTTGCCACCATTCAGAAATCACTTCTTTTTTGGCCCCAGTTAAAACTACTGTTCTCCAGATAATTAAGGTAATTCAGGCTAAGAAGAGAATAAAGCAACTCCATCCATTTAAAAGCATTGGTGATTGCAAATCAATCTTTAATTATTGGAACACACAGCGAAGCAGCTGGCATTCTTAATTGCCTCACAAACTCTCTGGAACTCTCTCCTCCTGTTTATCCTTTTTTAAAGGAGTAGAATATAGGGAAGCAGCTTTTCTGTGCAAAAAGATCTCCCCTTCCGCCCTGGAATCCCTCCCCTTTTCCCAGGTTCAGAAGAAAAGAGTCACTGCTTTGAGAGAGTGTGTATTGGCACAGGTAGCTGAATTCTCAAATCTTAAGCCAGAAGTGGGTGAAAAGTGCTTTTTTAATCCTTTTTCAAATTGTGCTAAGAGATTTACTTTGGGCTAAAAACATCAAAACGTCTGAAGGCTCAGCTCCATGCTCAAAAATGGAGACAGTGATCATAATATCACAGAGACAAGCCAGTGCGCCTTCTGCTTCCTGCGTCCTGCTGGTACGTCATTTCTCCCAGGCAGAGAGTGGCAGTGTGGTGAGGGTAGCTGTCTGTACAGGCTATTAGAAAGAACAGGGCTTGCAATGTGAAAGACTGGAGTTTAAATCCTGATTCTAGCCATTCCAAGAAGGGTAATTTTATGTTGATTACTGAAGATCTTTGAATTGTCTGTTTCCTCGCCTGTCAAGTGGGCTACTAACCTTAGCCAAAACATGGAAGCAACTTAAATGCCCCTAGGTGGACAGAGAAAGAATTGTGGTATGTGTGTATGTATATCTATCTATCTATCTATCTATCTATCTATCTATCTATCTATCTATCTATCTATCTATCTATATCTATATCTACATCTATACTTATATATATCTATTAGGGCTGTCTGGGAAAAGAAAACCCAGTCATACATACCTCTATTTTTCATGTTACATGGCTGGACATTTTCCAGATAGTCCAGAAAGTATCCAGCCATGTAACCATTCTCATTATATTGACAATGGCTGGATTTTTTCCCCAGATAGTCTTCATATATATACACACATACATACATACATACATACACCACACACACACACACACACACACACACACACACACACTGGGATATTATTTGACCATAAAAAAGCATGAAATCTTGCCATTTGTGACAACAGAGATGAACCTTGAGGGCTTTATGTTAAGTGAAATAAGCCAGACAGAAAAAGATAAATACTCTATTATAATCTCTCATATGTGGAATTTAAAACACAAAATAACATAGATACAGAAAATAGACTGGTATTGCCAGAGGTACAGGGTGGGCATAGATATATGGGTGAACTTTTTTTGTTGTTGTTGTTGTTTTTGTTGTTGTTGTTTTTTTAATATTATTATATTTTATTGTTAAATTTAATGGGGTGACATTGGTTGGTAACAATTAGATAGTTTCCCGATGTACAAGTTCATATCACATCACCCATGAACTTTTTTTTAAGTTTCAATAAATTGAAAAAATAAACAAGCAAAAAACCTCTAGCTCCAAGAGGTTGAGGTGCCAGTGAACTGAGTGAGATTCTGGGCACATCAAGTTGCCCAGAAGTTGCTGGGCACATCAAGTCCTGTCTATAAGAATTAGTCAGAAATGAAACTGATGACGCTAGCCTACGGTTTCTGTCGAGGGCATTTCTCAGGCCTCCATCCTGCCACGTGGTTTTGGATTCTGATTATGGGAATCGGGACGTACCGTAACTTTCTGCGCATTCCAGTCTTGTGGGTAGGGAAAGGATAAAGCAGGACTTGCCTCCACGTTTAGTCTGTCCCTGAATTTGTAACATGAGGCCAGGCTTCCCGAAGAAGCCAGAAATCTGTCCAGAGCTGATCCTCTCCTGAGATCTGCTGTCCCAGAGGCAATGCCTGGGTAGAGATCAGATCTTGGGGGTGTCCCTTGTTCCTTCTTGTCAGGACACATCCTCCATGTAACCTGCTGCACATTAGGATTTCATTTGGAATGTTTAAAAAGTACTAATAAAAAGGCTCTCACCCCCAGGGATTCTGAGTTAAATGGCCCGAGTTAAGGCTTGAACAACAGTAATGTTTTTGACTGTTGCAAGTGTCCTAATGTGTGGCCGACACTGAAAATCACTGCTCTAGATACTGTAGACCTAAGTGACCTGAAGGCATTAGCGGTCAGAGCTGGGTGTCTGATCATTAGATACTGCAAAACCTTCTCTCTCAGACAAGGACAAGAGAGAAAGAAGTGGGTAAAACCAGCTCTACCTGGAGCAAGTTCTGGGCTCTGATAAGTAGGCCTTTCTTGTCTGCCAGTGGGTTTCAATTTTTTGAGTAGCTGCTGAATAACAGATTTTTACGACATAACTCAAGAAACCTCATTTAAACTAATATCATTATGGACTTTTAAATCTCCTGCCTACATTTAGTTCCCTTATTTCTGAATTAAGAAGTACTTAAAATGTAATGACTTACTTGAATTGCTTGTTCTGTAATGGTGGTTACAGAGCTGTACTCTTAGACCACTGCACATGGAGACTATTTGGATGAAGTCAGAAAGAGCAACGTGAAAGTGTTCAAATTATGGGAATAGAACCAAGCTCTCTTGATTTCCAGTCCTCTCTATCAATTAAAGCACATAATAAAACTCGTGCCTGGCTACTCCTCTCTTGGAAATAGTGAGAAGTAGATGTTTTTTCTCTTTCTTTTATTGACACGGAGCTCTGACCAGCCATAATGACAGCATTTCTCTTCTGCCTCATCTAGTGAAAACGTTGTCTTACATTTTCTTGATGAAATCTAATTTCTACTTTCATTCTTGTCTTTACACCCCTGATCAACTGGGGGTTCTTTTGACAGATACCATGGTTCCTCCTTTTTTACCTAGTGAACAAGCCTCAAATTGGTTAGTGATCTTAAGCATCTTAGAAAACAGAAACAATATCTACTCTGTCTGTCATGTTAAATAATTAGGAACTACCTTTAGAACTGAAGAAAAACTACAATTTAATGCAAAAAGAAATATTTCTGATTTAGCTGTCTGCACAAGGGGGAAGATTCATTTAATTATCAGATCCCAAATCAAAGTCACAGAATCTCACTGGCTGTTTTTATTTCTCTCCCCAACCCAGAAGTCATTAATATCAATTGTAGTTCTTCTTCAGTTCTAAAGGTAGTTCCTATGGCATTCCCATGTAACCAGGATGGATTTAATTGCCTTCAGTCACTTTGGGTAGGAGAACATAAGGATAGTTGGGAAAATGAGGTCCCACTAGATCAGAACTTGTCTTTCATCCTAATGACAGTAGGGCTAAAAGGAACGAGATTTTTAATGTCTAACTTGCAGACGGTGGCTGTCATAGGAGCTGTGTGTGATATTCCCAAGGAGGAGAGAGCTTCAGGAAGGGAGGTCTCCAGGTTCATTACTGGTTCACTCTGCATAGTGGATTCCCTCATTCCACAAATATACAATGACTAAGAGGCACTTACATATTAGACTCAGCACCATGAGTTGATAGGAGGTGTAACCTCTGTTAGGCAGGCATAGTGACTCTGTAAAATAGATCAGCTGGACCTGCCTCAGCTCATTGTATCCTAAATTTAAAATGACCTCCGTGCCCTTGGTCCCAGGACAGCCTTAGAAATCATTTGCAAGTTTTTTTGAAAATCATCCATTTATGTCAGCTTTTAACTGTATTTTTGTAGAGTTGCCCTCTCCTGCCCCCCGCCCCCTGCCACCGGCCATTAAAATTCTTTGCATTTTCTATTTGTAGTTCTTCACTGATGTATTTCCTTGATTTCATGCTCTCCTCTTATATTTGCTAGAGGCTTATCAATATATTGTAGTATTGTTTATCAATATAAAAGTTAGCTGTATATACAGATCACTGTTATGTCATAAATTATAAAGCATGTATGATTAGGTGGAAAAAACAAGGAGCACCATAATATGTGTACTGTAAAGGGGAGTGTTAGGGTGCTGGCAAAGGAAGTCATTTTTTTTTTTCCACCTTCTGTACCATTTACATCCTTTACCGTGATTCACTTTAATAATAATAAAAAAACTGCTTCAAATGAATTAGAGAACCCAGATGGGTATTAGACTTGGGTCCACTTGGTACCCTGGAGGACTGCTTTTGAAGTCCAGTGGTGGCAGCCCTGTGGCCTTAGGCTTCAGTTCTACTGAAGTTGATTGTGCTTTTGATAACTGGCAGTGTGTCATCAGGCTGGGTTGCCAAAACACTTAGGGGAAGTCACTTGAGCAACATGTCCTTGGCACAATGGCCATTCTGAAAATAGACATACTCAAATGAAATGAGTTCTACTAAGATCTCATCCCAAACACTCAGTTAACTGAGTGCATCTTGTGTTTGAAAAACATGTTTTAAAACATGGAATTGTTTTACAATAAAGCAAAAAGCCCTGCCTTCTAGTGTGTAGTTTTGAGAAAGGTCTTTTTCTGTTCTGGAGAGCGCTTCTGGGCTGGCTCTCCCTTGCCCTGGTCCATCTAGGGATTGCTAAGCATTCAGGGCATATGCTACAGCAGGAAAGATTCCTGTGTCTGGAAGTGAGAGACAAAGAACGTGGAGACAATTTGCTAATACATATACACACATACACAAAACTAGGAGAACTCTTTTTATAGCAAATGTGAAATAATAGGGTTATCCTTTTTATTATAAAATGAACTTTTACAAATTAATTTAACATAGACAAAGATAAACAGACAAAGGTTACTAAACAACAGTTCTCAAATGAGGAAATATGGTTCATTCGTTTTTAATTTAATAGAGTTTTGTTCAACGCTTAAGATGGGAACCTCACATATTTGTCATGAGGTCCCTAAGTGAGAGAAATCAGAGCAGAGGACCTCAGCTCTTACAAATTATTCATTAGTCCTGGTCTCGTGACCACAGAGAGTATCACTTTAGCTTAAAACTAATGGGCTTCCTAGTAGCACTGCTGATACTTCACTGCAAAGGAGTATCTTACACTGTGCTCAGTTTGTAGCTTTCAGACAGGCACACTTGCTGTAACTGCCAACAAGAACCACCAAATACTATTCTTTAGCCTCTGGGCATCACTTTTAACATGGACCATTTCCATGGTGCCTCACATTCCTGTTTGCCCCCTCCTCACCTTCTGCTGGCTAGTTACTACTCAGTTATTTGGAACATAGAAATTAAAGACATACAGTAAGGTGGAAGCAATAGGGACAGAGTGATTCGCTAAATCCATAAACTTCTTCAGAGGCTATCGTCTTGATAGAACTTGACCATTTATTGGATGGAGACTATGGGGGAGAAAAAGGGAGGAGTTGGGAACGGCACCCAGGTTTCTGATGATAACCTGGGGAATCAGAGTGCCAGTAACCAAAACGGGAAAATCACAGGAGGAAGAGTAGGAGGAGATGAATTCAGTTCTGAACATGTTGAATTTGTTGAGTATGGGTTGCGAGATACTAAAGAGATGTCAGTAAGGATTTGGTTATCCTCATCTGGAGTTAAGCGGAGAGAGATCTGGGCTGGAGATACATAGTTAGTTGTCATCAACATACAGATAGGAATCAAGCCATCCCTGGGCGTGGAGAATTGCTTAAGACTTGTTTGCAGTGTGAGATGGTAAGTGAGTCCAGGCTAGCGTCCCGAGTAACCCCAGTTACTTAGGGATGGGTCAAAGAGGAAGAGCTAATAAAACAGCGAGATAGAAGGAAAATTGGGAGTGTGCCTTTGTTCGTACTGATCCCTTTCCCTGGGGTGCCCTCCCTCCTTTCTTTGCCTGGTAAAATACAGCTAATCCTTCAAGACAGCTCAAGTGTCTCTTTGATTAAGCCAAACTTTCTTGACTCTCTACTTCCCCAAGTGCCATAAAAACTGCTCTTTTTTCCTCTGTTTCTGTAGCACTTCAAGGAAAAGCCAAATCGTGAACACAGCCACTGAAGACACCTCCAGCCCCACCCCCACCGTTTTCTAAGCTAATAAGAGTAAGAATATGGCAGGTGGTTTTAATTTATATTTGTTTCCTAGCACCAAGCAGCACATATAAAACGATCAATAAGTGTGCAATTAGTTTTATTTGGCTGGAATTGAAAAGTTTGTTCCCATTCTGACAAAGATTACAGCCCAGTGGGACACATTATTCAGAAAAAATATCTATGTTTTTCAAAACTCTTGCTTTATAATAAGATCTATTTCTTGTATGACATTGCAAGTTAATTAGTTTGCTATTATTCATGCCACACCTACTTCCAAAAAGGATTTGAAGTAGCTTGCAATGAGTCACACAAATAATTACCTCTTTAAAAACAGCATGAAAGCATCATGCAGTAGAAAAAGGTGGTAACATTACCTGATAAATTAGACCAAGGAAAGTTGCTGAAATGAGATTAAGGTATAGTTTTGTACTTCTTCTTCTTCTTCTTCTTCTTTTTTTAATTATCCATCACTTTTTAAAGATTTGTTTTTATTGTTTTGACAGAGACAGAGACAGAGACAGAGAGACGGGGGCGGGCCCAGAGCCGTCTCCATAAGTTGTACAGTATCAGTGTTTGATATAGCTTCTCTCCACAGGTGGGCGTGGGGCTGCGCAGGGCAGAAACTGGGTGGGGTGGGAGGGGTGGGGGTTGAAAACAAAATTGGGGGCACTCCTGAGTTCAGCCTATGAGTCCACACCAGCCGGGGCCAAGATATGATCCTCAGACTCCGGGGCTGAAAATGAGCGCTCAACCCACTGAGCCATCCTGGCATCTCCTAATTTTGTACTTCTTAGCGAACAAGGTGATACACTCTCTTTTTCTGACCAGCCCTGGGATTTTTGTGAGATTTTGTGTAGGTGGAGGACAGCACATAGGCACATTACTAAGACCAGCTAAAATTCTGCTTAATTATTCCTTACACTATTTATTTGTAATGTTATATATAATATGCTTATAAGTGGCCTGTGGATTAGAACAACAACAACAAAAAAAAAACAACTCTCACCAACAGAAAAAACTAAATTGGCCTTCTGTCCTGCAGAATGAGGATTTTTTTTTCAGGTAAAAATATTTTAAGCTATCTCATAATGGTATTTTTAGAATACACTGCTTTGAGGACAAATGAGAAAAGCTACCGTAAATTTACAAACCCTTAAATGTTTTCTATTTATTAAAACATAATATTATATGAATGTATTTTTAAGAGATGGCACATATATGTGCATGTGATTAGGTATATAGTACGGAGATATTGCTTGGTGAATACATAGATTTGAAGTATTTTTGGAGTAGCTCTGGGAGTCTTCTGATCAGAGACTGGAAGCCATTATCTAGGTTAGTGGTTTACCAGGTTATTATTGTCATTGATTTGTGTTAGTTGTAGTTGCCTGTGCAGGACTTTGTTTAAAGACTCATACTCTGGAGGACAACAAATCACAGCTCTGATTGAACTTGACCTTGTACTCTACCTGACTAGGTTCAGAAAGAAACGTATCGAAAAAGCCTATTATCCCACCAAAATTATACTTAAGAGAGAATATTAGTAAATATCAATAATTTCCCTGAATGATGATGTTAGCTACGGCATATTTGTTTATCAAACTATTGTAATTGAAATATCCCCACTAGATTGTAAAGCTGAGGAGGGTAGGTGAGGTATATTACTTTATTTACCGGCGTAGCCTCATAATCTTAGCACAATGACTGAGACGTAGCAGTTGCTCGATAAATGCTTGGATGAATAAATGAACGAATAAATAAGTGTAATGACAAGGAATCCATTTTCAAGAATACTTTCTCCCAGAATGTCTTCAGCAATTATGACTTCATTATTAACACTGTGGCATTGTTTTAGGTAAGCTCTGTTACTGTGCTGTATTTAAAAAAACAAAACAAAACAAAACAAAACAAAACAAAACTGCTGAAAATGTCCAGGAAGCTGGAAGTGCCATAGGACGAAATCTCGCAGCTGTGTTCACATTATTACATGCTGTACAGACAAGGATAAAACTCGGCTCCTCGCCTTCAGCTATTAGACCCAACCTGGCCCTCCTCCTCCAGTTCCTACATGGTCAACTGGCATGCCATTGGATGTGGGGGCGTCTAGTTTTATTCATTCAGAAAGTATTGATTAAAGATCTCTTGAGGGGGGAAAAAAGTCATGGACTTGGCAGCCATTCATGAAGCAGAATTCCACTGAAACATGCCATTACCTCAACATTCATGAGCCCAAAATTGCCAGGTAAAGAAGGGGGACAGTGAAAAGCTGACAAATCATCCTGAGAGTGTTCTCTAAGTTATGAATATGTATTGGTAAAATCCTTTGACCAAGTCATTTTTGTTTTTTCCTCTCATTAAATTTTGTTTTAATGGGTCTCAAAATTCTGTGACAGATTTTTGGTCAAGTTGTTTCCATTAAAATGTACTAATTAAAAAATATATATAAACTAGTAATTTAAAAACTACCACACAGCAGGAGCCAGGATGGCTCAGCAGCTTAAGCACTTGCCCTGCAGCCCCAGGCACCGTGGATAGAATCCTGGTCCCACTCTGTGAACCCATAGGCTGAACTGGAGTGTGCTTCTCATGCGGGAGGCCCCCAGCCCAGTTCCCGCTCTATGCAGCCCCCGCCCACCTGTGTGGAATGAAACCATGTTGAAGACTGATGATGTACAACTATGGAGACCACCCTAGGCCCTCTCTCTTCTCTCTGTATCTCTGTTGCTGTCTCTCTCTGTCTCTGTCAAAAACCATAAAATAAATCTTAAAAAAAAAACCACCCCAAAAAACAAAACAAAAAAAACCTGCCACACAAAAAACAAATGGTCCACAAAACATTCTCCTTTCCTTCTAAAAGTTTTATCTTACACTGTGATCATTAATCAGTCTTGAATTATTGAACTTAAGACATACTGTTCTAAGACCATTCTTCCACTACTGATTAAGACAGGGGTGGCAGGTACTGGGGATAATACTCATTTAGCCTTCTGAGCTTTCTGGGCAGACTTGGTGACTAACTGCCTTCTTGTCCACAACTTTGATGACACCCACAGCAACTATCTCATGTCACAAACAGCAAAGCAGCCCAGAGAGGGATATTCAGAGCTCTCAACACTCATGGGCTTGCAAGGAACCATATCAACGATGGCAGCATCACCAGATTTCAGAAACTTTGAGCAATTTTCCAGCTTTTTCCCAGAATGACAATCAATCTCCTTTAGCCCAGCAAATCTGCAAGCAATGTGAACAGTGTGACAATGCAGCACAGAGCCTATCTGGCTCTGATAATCACCTGAGCTGTAAAGACAGCTGCTTCTATTGGTAGGTCATTTTTGCTGTCACCAGCCACATTGCATCGATGAACATCTTTGATGGACACATTTTTGACATTGAAGCCCACATTGTCCTCAGGAAGAGCTTCACTCAAAGCTTCATAGCTCATTTCAACAGACTTTACTTCAGTTGTAACTGACTGGAGTCAAGGTGACCACCATGCTGGGTTTGCAAACACCAGTCTACCCTTGGCCCACAGGGACAGATAGTACCACTATCACCAGTTTTGTAGACCTCCTGGGGGGACAGACACAAAAGCTTGTCAGTTGCATCTGGGTGGCAGGGTGCAACCCATTGGCATTGCCATCTTCACCAGTGACTTTCCATTCCTTGAACCAAGACATGTTAGTACTGGGCCCCAGCATGTTGTGACCATTCCAATCAGAAATTGGCATAAATGCTACTGTGTCAGGGTTGGAGCCAATTTTCTTAATGTAGGTGCTGACTTTTTTAATGATTTCCTCATATCTCTTCTGGCATTTCAGGGAATCCATTTTGTTAACACCAACAATTAGTTGTTTCACACCCAGTGTATAAGCCAGAAGGGCGGGCTCACTGGTCTTGGAGACACCTGCTTCAAATTCACCAACACCAGCAGCAAAAATCAGGACTGCACAGGCAGCCTGAGAGGTGCTATACTCATGTTATCTTATAAAGTCTGTGTCCCGGGACATCAATGATGGTCACGTAACACTACACTTGCCGGCCTTGAATTTCCACAGGGAGGTATCAATGGTGATTCCATGCTCACATTCAGCTTTCAGTTTACCCACGACCCAGGCATACTTGAAGGAGCTCTTTCCCTTTTCAAGCAGCCTCTTTTTCAAAAATTTCAACGGTCCTTTTATGGATCCGACCACAATTATAGATCAAATGCCTACCATGGTAGACTTGCCTGAATCCAATGTCCAATGATGCCAATACTGACATATGTCTTTTCCTTTTTCTTCGGCTAAGATTTAGCAATGATTTTCATGACACCTGTGCTCTGGAAGCAAACCCACTACGAAAAAGCTGATGAAGTCTTAATATCTGCCTTTCCTCATAGTAAGGAATCCTCCCCACCCTCTCTGAAAAGACAGATTAAGACTCACTTAGTGCCATCTGGAAGAAGATGCTGGTTGATTAGGGTTCAGTCTCTCTCCTTAGAGAACAGCTTACACAAAATTACACTGAATAGAGTTTCAGAATCAAGCTGCTTTTTGCTTTTCCTTTTATAATATGTACTTTACAGAATGCATAGTGATCTCTCTTAAGACATTTTTCTCTTTTATTTCCTAGTCTCTTTCTGACAGAAATTCTTTTCTTTGCAGAGAAATAAGGCTTTTCTTTCATTGCCTCTATTCCCTTGATGACATGAAGCATTCAATCACAACCAATTTACAGATAATGTGCTAGTTTCTTGTATGTGTTTGTTAGTGTAGTCACCTGTGCCAGATTGTCAAATGCATGCCCTAGATAATGTCGATACCTTAGTCAACAAGTTTCATCATGCTTCTAAATGGAAATGTTCTGGAAATTTTTCTCTTGGCTTTTTTTTACCTCGTCTATATCTTTTTGGAAGACTTTGAATTGGATGTTCTTCGCCTGGCCAGGGCCTCATGTTCTGCGGTCCTTCCAGTTATAGAGTTAACCCTGTTGTTGGCTATTTTTTCAATCAACTTGTGAACAACATGTCAGATTCATTCCCTAAGTCACTGTAGGTCATGAGCTGGGACACACAGAAGAGAACAAAGCAAACCTTCCAGCAGCAGGTCAAAAAAGTGTCCTACTGGTGTCAATCCTCTGAGCTGAAGATCTATGAGTAAAAAATTCAAATGACAGGAAATGCTGCTGAGAGTCTAGCAATCCAATTTTTCATCATCATTTGGGTAAAGTAGTTTGGTAAATGTTACTTCAAAGTTCAGGATGGGAATAATTCTGGTTTTGGTGATGGGGAAGGACAGGCAGAGTGCCCTAGTTTTGTTGATCTTGTCAGTGTTAGTGACCTAAATTACCTTACTAAAAATAAAGTGAAAGATAAGAAACAAGGTATAGACTGTAGATTTCTAATCTCCCGATCTCTCTCCATATATTATGCAGCCAGACTCTCATTTTCTCTTTGTCTGAGTCAATAGCGGGAGCTGTGGGTATGGCTTGTTGCCTCTCTCAATAAGTTGACAACCATAACAGAAAAGTTGGCATGTTCCTGGATTGTCACATGAAGATGGCATCTAGCTCTATGATCAACTAATGCTCTGTGGGTGGGAAATAGCTATGGTGGGGATAAGAGTTAGAGGCAAAAGTACTAGTTTCTATGATCTCCATGCAGGGCTAATTTCATGGGCATGTGACCACAGGGCAGTCATTTAAGACGCTATGCTTGGTTTCATATTCTACTATTGTCTTCTAATCCTTAACAATTTTGGAAGAAGGGGCCTTGCATTTTCATGTGCTGGGCCCAGAAATTTACAAGCCAGTGCTGTCTTGAAGACATTGTTGAGACAAAAGAGCAGTGCAGAAAAGTGTGTCTAACCTATGTTACAAAAAACAAACAGCTCTATGTACCCATGATTTACATCACTCCCTCCTCCACCACACACACTTAAATATGTACCGAGACACAATTTTGAGTTGTAGTTAAGAGTAAAGACCCAAAGCTGTATTGCCTGTGTTAGTAACTTACCATAGGAAAGTCATTATACCTTTTGGTGCCTGAGCATTCTCATCTGTAACATGAATAAAAATAGTGCCTATCTCATAGAATTGTTGTAAGGATTGAGTGATTTAATAAATAGAAAGTCCTTAGAAAACAACCTGGCCCTTAGTAATGCTAGATTATCTATTGTTACTATTAATCTAGATTGTTATTACTAGTTAATTAGATTATCTCTGGAAGGCTATATCATAAACTAGTAAAATGGTTTCCTCTAGACCAGGGGTGTTCAAACTTTTGGCTTCCTGGGGCCACATTGGAAGAAGAATTGTCTTGGGCCACACATAAAATACACTCACACTAACAATAGCTGATGAGCTAAAAAAGAAAAAGGTCACAAAAATTTCTCATAATGTTTTAAGAATTTGTGTTGGGCAGCATTCAAAGCCATCTGCTCTACACAAAGAAACTAGAGAACAGGAATAGAAAAAGTGGATTTTTAAAACTCAAACTTGCACAATTTTATTTAAGAAAAGCAATACAAATTATAAATAAAAATAAGGCAAACATTTATTTAGAAAAAGAAACATGTTTTAGTCCTAAGAAATAAAAAAGTTAAGAAAAAAATAAAATCATATTTTAATTGACTCACATCACTCTAAACACTCTCACCCCACATTTTTGCTCTATAATCTTTGCCTCATTATGTGACAAATCTATAATATTGAATTCTGTGAGAAAATGAAGATATTTCTATTTCTTGTGAGCATAGAAAGATAATTCAGTTTTTCTATGTATTTTTAAAGATTTATTTTATTGTTTTTGGTAGAGACAGGGAGAGACAGAAACAAGGGGGAGGGCCCAGAGCAGTCTCCATAGTTGTAGGTCATCAGTTTTCAAATGGGTTTTGTTTCACACAAGTGGGCAGGGGCCTTGCAGGGCAATAACCAGGCCAGGGGCCTCCCATATGGGAAGCTTGCCCCCTTGAGCCGGGAGCTGAACTGGGGGCCTCTCACATGGGAAGCTCACTCTGGTGAGACCTGAATTGGGAGCCTCCCACATGGGAAGCACACCCTAGTTCAGCATATGGGTCCGCACGGGCCAGGGCCGGAATTCAATCCTTGGTCCCCGGGGTTGCAAAGTGAGCCCTTAACCTGTTGAGCCATCCCTGCTTCCCCTTCTATGTATTTTTAACCAATATTATTGGGCTATAATAAAATTTATCATTGTGAGTACAGTTTGGTGATTTTTTGTAAGTTGATTAATATACAACACATTTTAAAACATTTTTTCATCAACCCAGAAAGTTCTCTCATGCCCATTTACACTAGTTTTGTTAAATTCTTCAGTGTTTTATTCTTTTTGATGTTAATATTATGAATGGAATTTTTTTTTTAATTTTATTTTCTGTTTGTTGCTAGTATTTCATACCGTTGCTTTTCTAAAAATTTTGTATCCTGCAACCTTGCTAAACTTTTTTACAACTTATAATTTTTATAGTATATGTATTTGTAATGATTTTATACATACAGGATTATTTTGTCTGCCACTAAAGTTTTCCTTTCTCCTTTCCAGTTTGCATTCCTTTAATTTTTTACTCCTGTGTTATTGCACTGGCTAAAGCTGCAGTAGAATGTTGAATAGAGGTTGTGAGAGCAGACATTCTGACTTGTTCCCGTTCTTAAGGGGAAGCACTCGATCTTTTACCACTAAGTATGTTGTTAGTGGTTTAAGTTTTCTCCTGTTAATAATGCTATTAACATTTTGTGAAAATTTTCCTCTATTCCTCATTTGTTGAGTGCTTTTATCATGAATGGGTATTGGATTTTATTAAATGTTTTTTGCTGTATCTATTGAGATGATCATGTATGTCTTTCTTTTAGTATGTGTTATATTAATCAATTTTCAGGTGTTAAATCAAGCTTGCATTCCTTGGTATAATTCTTATTTAAATGTTGCTGAATTTGGTTTGCTAATATTTTGTCAAATACTTTTATATCGATGTTCATGAGAGACACTGTCGTATGATTTTCATTTCATGTAATATTGTTATCTAGCTTTGACATCAGGATAATACCGACATCACAGAATGAGTTAGTTTCCCTCCTCTATTTTCTGAATAATTTGAGTAAGACTGCTATTATTTATTTATTTAATATTTGAGAAAATTCACCAGTGAAGCCATCTAGACTTGGATATCTCTTTGAGGAGAATTGATTATTATCAATTCAATTTCTTAATTTGTTATAGGTCTAGTCAGATATCACATTCTTGAGAGGACATATAAAACATGTGACTTACACACTGTCTGTACTTACTAGTGTCATACTGCTACATATTTGTGACTTACAATTTGAGGAATTCTGACAAATTCTACTTTGTGCAATTCCCCTTTTAAAAGGGGGAGAAATCCTCCAGAACATTTATAATTGCAGGGTCCAACAAAAGTAATGCCCCCTTTTTACAAGTCTGTGAACTTAGAAAAGGGTGCCACTTCTGCCATACCGTGTGTGTGACAAGAGACCACTTCTGTTTTCCCCAAACATCAGTGAAAAGAGAAACTTCTTTTTTATAATTTAACTTGTCTGCTATAAGAATTTTTCAGACTGGGTTCTGGTTCCATATAATTCATAATTATTTTCACTCCCACCATGCATACAGCTCCAGTACTGGGCTCTAGGTACTCTGGCACACATTCGTGTGATACGAGTTCTGATCAGAATACCTTTGTGTCATGATACCATGTGTACTGGAAAAATGGTCAATAGGATTATTTGTTGAAGCCAATTCTACTTTGAGACCGCTAGCAGTGATGTAACTATACACAGAAATTATTGCAAGCCACATAAAAAATGTCCTATTAAATCCAAGATTAAAGCATTCCCTACTCAATTTCCCTTTAGCTGGCATGACAAAGTAGGACTGGAAAGCTTTCTATACCAATTTGTGATTAAATTATCTAACTTCTGCAAATATTAAATAAATGTTGGCTGTGTGAACATATTGCTGGGTCCCTCTAAGAGTCTTGATAAGGGTCCATGAGAATGAGAAGGTTCTGAAGCTTTATGACTTTCATTGTAAATGATAAATCAGCCTCTAGTGAAAGGAAGATTGACTTCAAAAAGTACTGGGCTCCAAAACTTCCTCTGAGTGTCTTACAAGGTGTGCAACTGATATACTGAATAAATCTCCTGGGCTTTAATTTTCTCATGAGAAATAAAATTAGCAACAGTTATTATTGACATTAACCACTTCCTGCATGCTATGCACTTTTAAGTACATTATTTCAATTCTACAACCTTTTGAAATAGGCTTTATCAAAAACCCCCGTTTACAATGAAGGAAACCAGGTAACTTTCCTGAAACATACAAATGATTACCTCATATTATTGTCCTGCGTTGTTGATGTGAAAGTAAATAATAAATGTGCTGGTACACTCTGAAATATTACACCTGTCCCCGTCTGAGAGAGAGCTCTTATAAGTGTGAGAAATTCATCAGCTTACCTGCAAGTCAGGGGACCATTAAATGGCCAATCCGACTAAGCAAAGTCAAGTCCTGGAACGTGTCCAGACTACCACTACTGCTCATCAAGATACAAGCCCGTGGACAGGATAATGGACGGATGGCACACGGCATAGTGCAATGGTTTTCAAACTAGTCAACATAAGAATCATAAAAAAGGAATTGTGCTTGCTGAAAGCAAATATTCCTGGAACTTATCTGCAGATACTCCGATTCAGTTAGTTCAAAACTGGGCTACAGGATCTGCAGTTTTATTAAGTATTCTGGGTGGTTTTGATATAAGGGTTCTTAGATTATAGATTAAGCTCACAAGTGGCTCTCAAGGGAGAAAGCTACTGGCCTATATTTGGTGTTCTTTTTTTTCTTTTTTCCTTTGCTTTTATATCCCAAACTCAAAAAGAGAAAACGGAAAAAAAAAAAAAATGTTTACCCCACTTACTTGCTGATACTCCTAGCACTTTGATCCCTCTGGAAAGGTGATCTTGCATTGTTATGTATTATTTGTATTTTACTGTAAATAAATTTCACGTGTTTTTTTCTCAGGGCAGGTTTTGATAGGAAGAAAGTGTGAGGACACTAGGTTGTTGCAATTGATGAAATCTTTATGAGGTAAGAAAGGACATACAACTGGAAAGGACAAACTTGCCAACTTCTTCGTCTTACCTACAAAGAACAGTTACCACCCAGGGCCAGAAAGTAACTTGTCACCTTATAAGACAACTATGGGCTGACCTGGACAATAACTTGGCCAGCTTGGAATACAGCTAAAATAAAATTTAAAAAACCTAAATTTAGGACCAATTTTTGAAGTTGCTACTAAAAGAGCAGGGAGGGTTATTGATATTTTATCAAATTTGGTCACAGATATTACTGTAACTAGATATCACTGAAGTACCCTGTCCTTTGAGACGTAAATAAAATTCAAGTGGACAACAGTCCAGGTGAACTTAGTGAATTGGGAACCTCCGAGCTCTCTCTCCAGAGGAGTCAGCACACTTTTTTTTTCCCTGTAAAGGGCCAGATAATACATATTTTTTCAGCTTTGTAAGCCATAAAGTCTCTGTCACTATTACTCAACTCTGTCACTGAAGGAGACGTAGACAATACGTAAACTAATGAGTATCATTGTTTTTTAATATAACTTTATTTATAGTGACAGGTGGCTTCCAGATTTGGCCTAAAAGCACAGTTTGCAGACACCTGTTCCAGAAGGTGAAGATGCTTCTGCTTACCTTTGTATTTCTAGTCTGCGCTCCTGCTTGCACTAAATTAGCTCAGTTTATTGGTCATTTTATCGTCCTGTGACTTTCGCCCTATTTCACAATTTGTAAGGCTAGAAATGGAACTCAGGCAGCCTGTGTGGAGCTTATTTACACAGATCAATCAGGTACCCACATCCAACCAGGAGACTTGTTTCTTGTTGGTAACTTATTTGTCATGCTCCAGAATGTTATATAATTCTCAGCTGACTCACTCATTTTGATGTGGAAAACAGGCTGTGACACTTCATACTGCAGGAAAGCAGAAGGGAAGGAATGGCTTCTCAGCCAATTCTTGGGGTAGAGGAGGCATATGGTGCATATACTATTCTGTAAACCAACAGTTGTCAAGATATTAAGAGTGCCCCCAAATAAGCTGGTCTGCTATCAAACTGTCTTCCCTAACTAAAAAAAGAAGTATGGGGTAGCTCCATGACACTAGAATTCAAGAAATGTCACATTTCCCCATTCTGCTAAATCCTATTCATACAGTTCCAGCTGTTTATTTTCCAGGATTTCGGAGCAGACCAAACTTAGTGATTGTCAGAGCTCTTCTCCTCTACCCTGGGCTACAGAAAAACTTTAAAATGTGTGGGGTCCAAATCTGGGAGGAAACTAGAGGACAGCACTATTCCTCGAGCTCTCTGTGCTTGCGGCTACCATACCCTGTGTCTGAGTGGTTTGTCCCGATACAGGCAGTAGTCCAGCAGTTCCGGGTATCCCATCCAGGAGTGGCTTGAGGGTTTTCACCAAAGCTCCCAAGATTGTAGGACTTAGTTCTTATTCCTTCTACCCTCAAGGTGCTGCATTTTAACAAGCTCTTATCTGTGTCACTTGACCAAACTGATCCTCCTCCTCAGTAGCAAGAACCAAACCAATTTCCCAGGAACTTGGTTGCTCCCCTTATCAAATTTGAAATCACCAAGTCTCTGAACCCCTTTCTTTCTCAGGAGATCCAGTTGAATACACTTGTTGTGTTCAAAATGTTGGAGATAAAAGTTGTTTTAAGTAGTGATTTATTTTGTTTCAATTGAACTTCAGTACTTTTGGACTGGGCATGAACCCTCAGTTTACAATCCCCACCATTCTCTATTATTTTGCTCGAATTCTTATTTGTTGCAATACCTGTCTGGTCTTGGAGGGGTGATAGAATAATTTCTTTTTGTTTGTTTCTTCCTGAATATTTTTCAGTGTAGGAAATAATAAAATTTGATTTCTCCATTGAAGGCTTTACTACATACATTTTTAAACAAATCACTCTGTTATAAAGGTTCTATTTATTCCAGCCCAATGGTTCCTGAGGTATGGGTTTTGGATTAGAAGTATCACGGTCTCCTGGGAACTTCTTAGATATGAAAATCCTCAGTCCCTACCCCAAATCTAGTGAAATAGAGTTCTGGGAGTGGGGCCCAGTAATATGCATTTCAACAACCCCTTCAGGAGATTCAGATGCATGTGCAAGTTTGAGAATCACAGTTCTAGCATGTTTATAGTAAGTTCTCACTTAACACCATTGGTGGGTTCTGCAGCTTTAAGCATTACATATAACGAAACAATTTTACCATAGCATAATTGATATAAATAAGAGTTTAGTTCTTATGGCGTATCATCAACATTATTATGAAATGACATTCAGCTAAACAACATTATTTGAGGGCCTGCTGTATGTTGGGAGTGATAATCCTCTAGAGCAAACTTGTCCAACTCACAGCCCATGGGTTACCTGCAATACAATTTGTAAGCTTTCTTGAAACATTAAGTGATTGTTTTTTGCAATTTTTTTTTTTAGCTCATCATCTGTCGTTAGTGTTAGTGTATTTTATGTGTGGCCCAAGACAATTCTTCTTTCTGTGTGGCCCAGGGAAGCCAAAAGGTTGGACACCCCTGCGCTAGAGGAAAGTTTGTCATTTTTAACTAATGGTAATCTACACATTTGTACTTTGCCCTCTGTCCTATTCTTTCCATATACTCTCTTAGAAGGCACATTCTCTCAAAATTTTAATTGATGCCCTCTTGTGGCTGTGAGGATTCTCCAATGTATAACTGAACTCGTTCACCTATTCTTTCCCTTTTGGCCTTTTATCATGTTTTCACTCCAGGAAAGCTCAGTTTTAATGCTCTGACATTACTGAAAACTAGACTCTTCATCTTGACTTCCCACACAAGTATTTCTTTTCTTTTTTTCCCATTATCATCAATGGCCTTCTATCAGAAAGAGACCTTGTACTATTAGTGAGAGTGAGTTGAATGAGTCACCTGGCTTCCGGTGTAAAATTTAAGGGGGCACCAAAAATCTCAGTAATCAAGACAAATAATACTTTAATGAAATATTTTTTCAAAGTTAAAATTAAAGCAAGAAAATCTGTGGTGAGCAAAATAAGAAATCTTTGAAGGACAAGATTAGTATTTTGTCATACCAAACTGCACCGGTAATACAGATCCTGTGCTTATTTAAAACTGATATTTTGCTCATTATGGACCTTTTTAAGTAAATTAGTTATTTTAAAAAATACTGCATTAAAATATTATCTACCTTGGTTACTAAGCTTTTTATGCCCACTTACATTTTGTGCCGCAGAAATAATTTTGTGTCTCGCTTGCCTCACCCAATCTCTGCAGACGGGAATGTCAAGGTTTCTCCTGAGCCTCACATACAAGCAGAATTCCTTTAGAAAGATGCCTGTTACTCTACTCTGGATTCTCAAAAGTCTCTGCTAATCACAGATGGAACCAGAAAGCAGCAAAGAAAACCAATGATAGGAAGTGGTTTCAGAGGCGATGAAAAGTCACCTGACCTGTCAAATTCAGCTTCTCCCTTCATTTAAAGTTATTACAGCATAGTTGATATTTTGGTCCAAGAGGAAATAAAACACAATTTGGGTACTGGTTCCAAAGAGGATACAGGGGAAAGTCTTGGATTCCATAAGTCTCCTCTATATTGGTTCAACAAGTGATGGGGTTCCTGGAGAGCAAGTTCCTAAGTAAGAGGCAAGCTGAAATGGAAGGGAGGAACTTGGAGAAGAGGAGAAAGATCAGCGCTTGCTCAGGGCTGGTGGCTGCCTGCTCATCATATCTTTAATAACTGCACACTCACTATATACTAAACGATCTTATATGTGCTCTCATACTGCTTTGTAGTTGGTCTCTAGATGAATCAAATGTATATATTTATCTTCTTCAACTAGATTGTACTTTTTGATTTTAAGGATCATTTTTCCCTCTCTTTTTCTATCCTATTCTTTGAAGCAGATAGACTACATAACCATTCCAGAAGCATCATCTATGCTATCTTTGACTTCATTCATTCATTTTATTCATTATTTAGTTCACAGTGCACTTGAGATAAAAAACAGCTGAGATGTCGGTGAATGAAGCAACTCAGCCTTAGAAAAAGTTAAAAACCTTGTTGCCTTTGGTTCCTACCAAGTGCTAATTGTTACGTAGAGATAATCTCAGATCTCCAGGAGCTTCTAGAGTAGATGCCCCAATGTAGGCATATATAAATAGTACATATAAAATAACTTAACACATTAAATCAATGTATCAAAGTAAATTGACAGTGAAAGCATATTCTTAGGGAATAGCAGTGCTTCTTTCATATGTTTCCAAACCAAATGCTACATGTACCCACAGCCAAACTCATGGGTCTTTGAAGACGCACGCATTCGGAGCACAAATTCACCTTTCATGCAAAAATTCCAAAACTCGGCCTACAAACATGCCCTTCATAAATCACCAAATAGTCTCTTCAGTTGTAGTACTATACAAATTAAATTGTCAAGAGGGTTTTCCTTTTATAGGGTTGATTCAGTATCTTTTAAAATCTTCAAAGCTGTCAGATTTCTACATTTGAACTCCAATAAATAAACTTATGCCTTTCTTTCTATTTAGAAGTTTACAACATAGAATTTCAAGCTTTGGCCTGCTGAGAAAGTTACCTTTGTAGAGTGAGATTTTATTACTATGGTAACTTAACAAGATAGAAACATGAAAAGTAATTTTCCCTAGTACTTTCAGGAGAATTTGCCTTTTATGACTTGAAATCACTGTCGTACATTTCAAAAAGTATTGGAAAAGACTCTTTAGATGGAACATTTATTTTCATATTCTTTTATATTCTAGAATGAATTTATAAATGTATCGAACAGCGTGAGTATCTTTTGGAATACTTTGGTGCTGGTGAAAAGTTGTTCCACTTCTGTGGGGCCGTGTGCCATCAAAACAGCAAACGTGCCCATCCACTCTGCTTGGCTCCGTTTCCTGCCACGTCCATTATGTGACAACTTAATTTGTTTTAAGCTGATGAATAGCCACGTGAGATGCCAACAGTTGATAGAAGGAAGCCATTCCACAGTCACTGTCCCAGAGATTTACCTAGAAAGCCACATGTATAAACATCTTTAAGAGGATAATGCCCCATTGCCAAGTTCATTGGAACATGAGGTACAGAACCCTCACTGCAGCTGACTTTCAAGTCTGTGACACAGAACATCAGAACATTCAGGGGAAGGACACAATATCTATTCCTGCATATTATATATATTTACAGAAGACTCTACAAAAAGATACCTGGATGTCTGGCACAAGGAAGGGCTCACAATGGTACTATGCACCTACTTTTCAAGACTGTAAATAGCAGTACTGTCCTGCTGGGGAACAAGCAAGTCACCGAAGGAAGAAGCCATTTTGCACGGTATTATGTATAAACAAGTGACAAGGCAACTTAAAGAGTGGTATGAGGTTAAAAAAGCCTTTATTTTAAAAGTTTTAAAATGATCTCCAAGCGTTTTCACAGAAGAAATGGAAGTGCAAAATTGTCTGTGTGTGTGTGCATGTGTGTAGGAGTGCATGTGCACATGTGTGTTTTGCTTGGTTCTTAGTTAACCCATGTGAATATTACCCTTCCAGGTTTGTCTGCTCCTACAGTAGCTACTGAGGGTGGGCCATTCCCTTTCAGTTGCATGTAACTTGCAGCCATTGTATTACGTAGGGACAAAAGCAGCCAGAAAGATTTCCTGAGGAGCAGCTGGCTCATGCAAATGCGAGGCTGCTCATTTTAATTGGGGTTGTCATGACAGTTCCTCAATTACCTCTTTGACCTGAATCACTCTTCCTCACACTGCTTTAAGATTTGTTGTCGGGAAGATACAGACTTGCTTTCTTTCTGAATAACCTAAAATAAAACCATGAATAAGTCTGATATTCTTGTTCTCTTGGATGTTGGACATACGCAGAAACTCATTTGAAATCAACCTACCAAAAGTACGTATACCCGGACAAGCCTGCCCGTCAAATATTCCTTGGGCTTATTTCTTTGCCAAAGAGTATTCCTGAGTGATACCTTCATTTTAAAAATAGAGACAGATATGCTCAGAACTGATAAATATGGAGGCTACAAAGCATATATGGTTAAGAAATAATAAACTATAAAGATATTCATGTGAAACCGACCGGATAGCATAGACACGAATTTATGTATGAGGGTTGTCCAGAAAGAATCCAGTCATGTAACCATTCTTGTTATATTGACAGTGGCTGGATTTTTTCTGACAGCCCTTGGATGTTCTATAAAGCGGTCTGCCCTTATTCCTTCAGTTAGATACTTAAGAAATGCTGTTCCTTATCTTCACTATAGCTGGCATAATAGGGTTGGTAATAGCTCTCACTTGTGTTTCAAACCTTAGGGAAGAAAAAGATTGGTCAGATCTTTACAATCACAATAATTTGTCCTTAGAAAGACATTCAGTATGTATTTTAGCTCTTTTTTGATGATAAGTATTAAAGATTTTAATATACATTAAACAAATACATTAACCAGTCACTGACACATAAATATATGATAAACAAATTAAAAAATGTAAGATATGTTTTCATAACAGGAGTAATGGCATGGTTTTCAGTAATGAAATAATTAGCACTGAATGATATACACATGGCCAAATATTTTTATATAATTAGCCTTTGGGGGGTACTCTGACAAAATAAGTGAAATTAATGATGACAGTAATCATTTCCTGTTAATGGTATGAATGCATATGGAAATCTTTTTGTTTCTTATTTGCTGTTTGCCACCATTAGTGTTTTCTTACATTGCTAGTGAATGGAATTTCCTAAGCTAGTTGCTGGGAACTGTGGACAAATGCAAGTGGGACCTCTGTTCCTGAGGCCTAACCTATAAAAAATTCAGACAGGTCTTTCCCAGAAGTGGTGAGGGTACATTGTGTCTGCGATCAGATGGTCAGGTGTGCAGCCTTTGTGAATAGGCCTGTTCTGCTAATATTTACCAAAGACCACAAGTTCCTGTAGCTGGAAGATCCAGGAGCTAACCTATTGTTTGACTGAACTAAAGCTTTCTCCGGGAAATCTTGGTAATGTGAAGTGCATTTGCCTATTTATTTATAACAACTGTCATACTTTTTTTTTTTTTTTCTAAAGATAAATGTCTTTAATTTCCTATTCAAAATTGTTTGGTTGACAGAATTATTTTTTATGCAGCAGCCTCATGTATAAAACATGAAGCAGGAACAACTACCGGTACTATATGGAAATCTGAAAGAAAGCTCTTCGGTTTGAGTCATTTACATTGGAAACACAAAGATGATGTTATGGAAAGCCGTGCTGTATGAAGTAGATGGCTGAAATCATTTTCAAGTTTCATCTCTTTAGAGTACAGATAATATGGCAGTAAATTGAATCAGGCATATGGTGATAATTTCAGGAATGGATCTGCAACCCAATTATGAAAACAATTTTTTCATAACACCTCCTAGTGTAATATTTTCCAAATATCGAAAAATACTAGAAAACTCATCATAGAGATATACGACCTACATTATCAGCATGACGTTTGGTAGCTCGTATGTACTACGAGTGTATATAATTTCTTAGATTCCAGCAATGTCTTTAAGTATACCCTCATTCATATGAATATGTCATCTGAGGAAGCAACTTAGCTTATCAGAGCACTTCTGTCCTCTATTTGATTCCGGAAGGCTACCAGACCCTTTTACTTTTTCAGTCTCCTGCATTTGTCTTACTCCTTACTGGCTATAGGTGGTCTCTGGACTCCACAATCATTCCTTTAATGCTGGGGACTGGGTCAAGTCGGAAAGTCCCCAGTAACACCAGCAGGGTCCTCTTAGCTAATACATTTTTCAGAAATTCTGAATGCAGTTTACTTGCCCTGCCCCCAGTCCCCGTAATTTGGGGCCAGAAGAGAAATTCGGTATTTTTTGACCCAGCCTAAAAACACATTTCAACAGTGATCTAGATAAATCTTCAAATAAACCTTTATCCTTCAAAATTAACCTAAATTTTCTTTTCTTTTTTTTTGACAGAGAGAGAAAGAGAAGAGGGAGGGCTCAGAGCAGTCTCCACAGCTGTACGTCACTAGTTCTCCGCATAGTTTCACTCCACAGGTGGACACTGGACTGCACAGGGCAGGGACAGAACTGGGGGCCTCCTGCATAGCAGGCACGCCCACACTTGGGGCCTCCTACATGGGAAACATGCCTGGGGCAGGAGCCGAACCAGGGGACTCCCACATGGGAAGCTCCACCCCACCCCCCACCCCCGAGAACATGGTTCTGAGCAAGCGGGGGCTGGGATACGATCCTTGGACCCCGAGGCTACAAGACGAGTGCTCAACCCACTGAGCCATCCTGGCATCCCTTAAATTTTCTGAGTAGGTGTTGGCTAGCTTCAGCAGCAGTATGAGAACTCTCTGGAAACCAAACCAAAGCAAACAAAAAAATACAATACTCTGCCAGCTAATTAGTTCTCTGATTGCTGATATGGAATTTAAGTTTCCAAGTTTTCCTCCTTTCCAACACTCTAAATTGGTATGGCATTCGTTTAGCCATATTATAGCGGAAGATATATGAAGGCTGTTCTGAAAGTATCCAGCTGTGTAACTGTTCTCATTATATTGACAATAGCTGGATTTTTTCCAGACAACCCTTGTGTGTGTTTGAACCCATCTGTGTAAATATAGTCTTTCTGCCTGAGTCAATCAAATATTTTTATTGAGCTACTTCTTTTGCTAAGCACTGTGTGAGGTGCTGTGGTTATAGAAAGAAGTAGAAGATTTAAACTCTAGTCTCAGTTATATAATTCAGTTGATGAGACCAGATTAATGGTAATTTAAAAAGCAATGTATTGCTAAGTCACGTGGTATTAAATTTAGTATACCAGGATAGAAGTTCACAGAGCAACAAAAAGATGTGTGAAAACTAAGTTGGGGAAGGTTCTGGGGGAGGTTCGATGAATAAAGTAACACTGGGGCTGTTTATTGAAGGGTGGTCTTGACAGGCAGAATGAGGAGGGAGAGCCTTCCAGAAGGTACAACAGCATTTAGCAATTGCCCCCAAATGAAACGAGCATCACAAAACCGGAGAATTAGGGAGGCCTATTTCACTTTCATTCTGTATTTATAAATACGAAAGACAAATATCGAAGAAAAAATCATGCTTTCTCTCCAGACAAAGCTGTCTGTTAACCATGTAATTTTCTTCCAGTGCAATAATGTTATTCCAGATATACAGTGGTCACCTGAAAAAGGAAGTATCTTTTCTCAGCTTTTCTGAAGTGTAGTTTGTTTGTTTTTTTTCTTTAAGGCCAGAAAATTAGTATGTAAAATATGCTAAACTTTCTCAATATAGAGTGAGGTTTGGAGGATATAATTTAAACAGAATTCAATACCTGATAACTTATTGCATCAAGTTTTAAATGCCATGATAAAAAAGGAAAACATATTTCTTATTATGTCAAAATAAACTAAGCTTCTCAGGGATCCAAAGATGCAGAAAAAAACTGTGATGTAGTTCAAACCTAGTTTGCTCCATAGAATTCACTACACACACACTATGCCTATGTGTTGGCGTAGCCTAGGTTTGTTGAAAATGTGGTTACCTTCCTATGACCAGACATCAGTTTTTTGCATAAGAGCTGTGCCCCCAAAAGTCAAAAAGCCTGGCTCCCCAAAGCTTTTTCACAATTGCCAAAGTCCTGTGAAACATGACAGAGGACATTATAGTGTCACAGAGCTTTAGATATTGAAGATATGATAGAGATCATTATACAACCCTTTCAGATGATAGTGAAGAAAGTGAAGATCTGTCACAAGTACCATCTCGTCTCTGCTTTGCTGTCGACTCAGACCATGTTGGGCTTTCTTCTGAACCTCCTCAATAGCAGACACCCTGCAGTGTCTGTTCTAACACTTGGAGGGCTTCTGAGTCTTGTCATGTTACAGCAGGACTCCTTGAATTGGAGCCTTCTCGGTGACTAATGACGCTGGCTAGAGAGTAGAGACCAACAAGCGAGGGGGCAGCAGAAACCACTGCATCAGTGATGGTGACAAGTGTGAAGCCAGCGGAAGGTCCTGTTTTACTCTCCTTCCATGTGAAATTCAGTCCTTTGACTAAAAATAAATTGTGTTTTTTTTTTAATTTTAATGAATGCAGATGCAGAGGAAGAATATCATCTAAAAGTTGCAAGCAATGTTTCTATTTTAGGGACAGAAGTTCAGATTTGTACAGCAAGCTTGGAGAAAGCCCATAATAGGCATTTTTTTGTTATGTGAAAGATAAAGCAGAACTTTATCCTAGTTCTTAAAGGGACATTTAAATATAGTGAAATAAAATAGATGTTTCAAACTGAGAAGTTCTCTGTTTAATAGAAACTTAGTGTATGCTATAGTATTTGTTACCTAGGGGTCACTGTTTTCTCTGTGCTGAATTAGACTCTTCTGGAATATTTACTATTGAGAGGCCTTGAAGAATGATTTTCCTGTCTGAGTTCCTCTACCTACCCTCCTACTTGCCAGCCAAGGAAAGTTGGAGCCATTTCAGGGAGAAATGGCTTCAAATAAGGAAACGTTAAGAAATTCACTGCGTTTGGTGTGTGTAACCTAGACTAAAAGATTAGTGTCACTTTAAGATTCAGTAAGCCAGATTTGGAAAAATTACATTAAAGTTGGAATGCTACATATGGGTGAGGTTGAGGCCATAAGAGCAGACCACACTCCTAAAGGTGGTGGTTGTGGTTTGCCCTAAAAGTAATGGACGACCGACCCACTCTCTATCACCCTGGGCCTGAGAGAACATTTAAGCTGCAAGTATGTGCTCAAGATTGTAAGCATTAGACTGTTAGGCCCGGTGAAGTTACCGGGGGTCTTTTCTCTTCTCCCTGAAGCCTCATGTGAGCCAAGTAAAGTAGATGGGTTAGAGGGCACACCTATTGAAGACTGGCTTGCTATCTTTTTCCAGAAGATAGCTGACTGGGAGGAAGTAAAAAAAAATATCATTTAGGGACTCCCTGAAGAACACCATCCTGACATTAGGGCTGATGGCTCTGAGCACATGAATATGTAACTTAGAATTTATTCTGTATGTGGATAGTCCCTTCTATTTTCATAAACTTTCAACAAAGACTGATTAGAAGTTATCACCTTGACCTGAGAGTAAAGGGGGAGGTGGGTGGGAGAGCTGGGGGAGGGGGGAGTAGGGAGGGGGAATCAAACACACGGTGATGGAAAGTGAGCTGATTCTGGGTGGTGAGCTCATAATGCGATGTATAGACAATGTCATGTAGAATTGTACACCTGGAACCTATGTAATTAATATCAATTAATGTCACCCCCATAAATTTAACAAAAAATAAAAGGATAAAAGCAATTTTTTTTGATTAATAGCATAAATAATTCTTTGGAATATTACTTTAAAATAAACCAAGATAAAACTTCCACTAAAAAAAAAAGAAAAAAAAGAAGTTACCACCCTGTCTCTCCTTTTCTGGCAGGAAAGAGCAGTGGGCCTTCTCAGAGGCCAACAGGGCTGGTGAGATGGGTGGTCAGTCACCGGCTGCTCTGGACTGAATATTTGAGTGACTGTGACAAGCACACACACAGAGAGGACTGTGAGGGTCCTGAACCTGAGCAAATGTGTGAGGTCACCATCATTTTATCTCAGGGAGCCCAAAGACACTTGGAGGTTGACTAACTGATGCTAAACAAGTAGACAGGACTCAAGAACTTTAAAAGGAAATATGATCTTATTTTATAGTCATATGTACCTGAAACTTGAACACTTAATTATATATCTGTGTAGTAAGTACCCTTCTTCTTTATTGATGGTCATAGTAAATCATCATGCGACAACCTATTCTCCAGAAACTCTTGCATGGTTCCCTTAAAGTAAGAACAGGGTGACAAAAGTCTTTAGCTGGGGGAAGAGCACAATGGGAATCCTTTGTAGCCTGACCAAGGTGAGCTCCTCACTGCAGCTTCTTCACGAGGATAACTGGCCGCTAGAGAAAATCAGACAAATTGCAGAAGGAGCCTCAGGATTTTTGAAGGAAAGGGGCCCCGGTTTTGCTTACTTCTTGGGCTAGACCAGAACAGCTAGACCAAAGTCTGCAGGAAGGCACATCAAGAGTGTTTCAGGTGGAATATTAAAAAAATAAAATAAAAAAGAATGAGGTAGGGGGGACAGTGACCCTTGGCATATACCAGACGAAGTCTGTTTTAGAAAAAGAAAATGTGGCTGAAATTGAAATTCCCTTAGGATCCACCAAGGCTGTACATTATTGGGGTTTGGGAACAAAGGCTGAACATTTGAACCTGAAATCCTCTTTGGTTGAGGTAGAAGGTATCATTGTAGATGGACAGGCTTTCAGGGCACAGAGCAGGACTAATTTTGAAAGTGACATTCAGTGATCGCAAAAACAGAGCAGTAATGCAGGATTAAACTCTTCTCCCCATAGGCCTGAGTAAGCCACGAGCTTCTAAACTTAAAAGGATCTGTGTGTGTGTGGGAGGGGAGGCCTCAAGAGCAAGATGCTGCACTTCCCACTAACAAGTCCTGTGGATGCTCATTGGAAAAATAAACGAATTTGACTGCTTTGTACCCTCGTGTTAATGAACCAGGACAGGCCATGTGACAGTTGTAAAATTAAAGAGAAATCACAATGTTACATTATATAGGGTAATTCCAAATCATAACACATATTATGCTTTCTTTCCCCAGTTTATTAATTTAAATGTGAAGTCCAGGGAACTTTGCAATAGCAGAAACCCTAAATCTTAAAGAAGATTTGGTCTCTCCCGGGAGAACTACTAGACTAAGTCATAGCCCAGAAATTTCTTTGAGAGGCTATCAATAAATTCCTAAATCTCTCTTTTAACTGATTTCAGTGTAAATCTGAAAGAATATCATAAGAATGCTGGGCAATCTGTCAACCTGTGGATTCTCATCATGAGGTTGATTCAGTGTTCTAGTTTGTTGCACTCATATACCTCTTCTTAGCTGACAAAGCACTTAAACGTGTATTATGGTATTTGTGCCTCATAGCAACACTGATGAATATGTAAAACAGTGATTACTAACTCTATTAATACATAATGACACTGGAGCCCAAAGAAATTAAATGACATACCGCAAATGAGTGCAAGACAGTTTAAATTTAAAGCAAGATTGTCCAACCCATGGCCTGCAGGCCACATGTGGCCTAAGACAGCTTTGAAGGCAGCTCAACACAAATGTGTAAACTTTCTTAAAACATCATAAAATTTTTTTCTTGAGATTTTTTTTTTTTTAGTTCATCAGCTATCCTTAGTGTTAATGTATTTTATGTGTGGCCCAAGAAAATTATTTTAGTGTGGCCCAGGGAAGCCAAAAGATTGGATGCCCCTGATTTAAAGAATACTTATCAATTACAAAGGGGAAAATAGAAGACATATGGTGATACCACTTTAACCACGTGATCGGGGTTAACACCACCAATAAAACTAGACATATCAATATTATGGACCTCCTGATTTTGTACTCTGAGGACATGACATCACTTTCGTATGATTATTGGCAAATATTAACCTGAATCATGAGAAAATATCAGACACACTCAAATTGAGAGTCATTCCAAGCAATTGGCCAGTACTATTCAAAAGAGTCCAGATCATAAAAGACCAAAAAAGAATGAACGTTAGGGTAGTTCAGTGGTTAAGTGCTTGCCATGCAATCGCAAGGTCCAGGGTTTGATTCCCAGCCACAGCTTGTGCAAACCCCATGTGCTGAAATGGGGCACAACTGGTAACCAACAGGATCACTCAGTGAAGGTTCTTGCCTGCCATGCTGGTTTGGTTCCCACCCTGCACGACCCCACATCCACCTGTGTGGAATGAAACCATGTCACAACCAATGATATACAACTATGGACACTGCTCTGGGACCCACCCCCACTCCTACCCCCACCTTCTCTCAAAACAATAAAATAAATCTAAAAAAAAAAAAAAGACTGAAGAACACTTCTAGGTTGTAGGACACTAAGGAGCCGTGACAATTAAATGAAATTTAGGAATCTGGATCCTAGACCTGAAAAAGGACATTAGTGGAATAATGGGTGAATTTGAATGAGATCTATAGTTAATATTAATAATATCATTATCAATGTTAATTTCCTGATTCTGCTAATTGCACTGCAGTTATTAATATAAGATAACATTTGGAAAAGCTATGAGAAGGGTATACAGCAACTTTTTGTACTGTTTTTGCTACTTTGTTGTAGGTCTAAAATTATAGCAAAATCATAGCTAAAAGAAACAAATATATAGATTTTCTTCTGAAGCCAAATTAAGTTTTATCTTCAATGACAAGTTATATAAACTTTAAAATTCAAACTGGTACTCTAAATAAATGGACTACTTTTGCATTATTCAAACCCATGGATGATGCTCCTATAGAATTCTTCTAGGTTATAGTGAAGAATTCTAGGGAGGTATTAGGTATGGTGGTAAAGATGACATGCCTTGGATTTGGACAGACAAATCCCAGTCCTGAGATTTTCTATGTGTGTCAACCTCAGTTTCCCTATCTGCAACATGTAGGTTAGTAATGGTACCATAGAACTGTTATGGAAGTGAATGAGTCAACCCATCCTATTCTTTGACTACAGTAGCAATAGGTACAGGTTCTAGCTTTTTTGCTATGATTGAATTGAAATAAGAGGGTGAAAAAAGATAGCTGCCTTGGCCAGTGACTGTGTCAGAATGACTCCATTGGTTGATATTAAGTGGACACGCTTATTCAAAAGCTGTTTAAAGCGTGCTCACTACTAATAAAAAAACGAAAGGATGTCAGTTACACAAATTCCCTAGGGATACTTTGCAAACAAGAAGTGAATCACAGTTAAAAGCTTGCAGAGGAAGAAATCTCAGCCATCACCGCTGTATCAATAGTCAGTTGGGTACTGTCATCGAAGAGAGTGGGAAGAAGCAGCTCTGTGCACAGTTTCAGTGCCCATAGAGAGCAGGGAAGACACCATGGCTGCTCCGGGAGTCCAGCACAACCTGCCCTGAGTGGGCGGACAGGCTTTAAACCACTTGCAAATGCTCTTCACAGAACAATGAAAAACAACCTCCCATGGTGAGAGGTGAATCTGGCTGGGAAACTCCTGCTTTCTTTCCCTAGGGTAGAATTCCCAGGCTTCTGGATCCTGGTGGAGCGCCCTTGGCAGTGGACTCTGAAATATGTTCCCTTTTCACTATCCTGGGGTTCAGAGTGGTGGTGTGAGTACACAGGGTGAAGAACATCTGGCTTTCCTGAAGCTGAAAGAGATTTGCAGTCAGCAGGTGGGGGTTGGAGGTTTATGAAAATAGCGGGATGAAGTTCATTTTGTGGCCACTCTTGGCCAAGGGTGTTATTTATTTCAAATTTTATACTGCTGAGCTGCTGTGGGCTTATTACAGATCAGTTCATCAACAAACACACACTAAGTTGTGTCCTGGGCATAAATGATGAGTTTATGTGACTTTGAGGTTGCGTGTTAGAGGTAAGAGGGGAGCCACAGCTAAGGACTTGATGTGATAAACTGAAATTCCAGGCTACACCCCTATTTGGCCAAAAGACTGCAGAAAAGTCCGTGAACTATACAGAAGTTTTCAGGCACTGAATTAATGCCTTCAACATTTCCAAAAACAATTATTATAGACTAAATGCAATATATAATCCCACAGAGCAATCAGTTTTTCTTAGCAGTGTCTGAAAAGACATAAATACTTCGAAGATCTGAAATGTTCTATAAAATAACTTTAATATGTATTAATATTTCTAATAGTAATGATCCAAATTCATCATTTATTCAATCATTTCACAAATAGCAATTGAGTGTCTACTACAGCCACAACTATGTGTGAGTCAAACTTCTACCAAATTTATGGTCAATTTTTTTTTATAACTTGATAGTTTAGTTACCCCTTCATAAGAAACCTACTTTTTGATGTAACGAGCATCGAAAGACACCTTTTCTAAGTCAAAATAAATCCCTCTATAGCAATTCTGTGTGCACTCACTGTTATCTTGGTGTGTTTAAAGTGGTGGAAACTCACTGGATGAAAGAAGGAGTAATCATGAGAGGGTTATGTATGGTAGTCCTGTTTTCACAGAGCAGTTTAAAGGAGGCTGTTCATTCCCAAATTACACATGAAACAGAAAGACGTTTATTTCTCTCTGTGAGGTCAATCTCAATGAGATTTCAGGAAGACAAGCCACCATCAAAGAGAAAGCAGCATAGTGAATCCACCAGATCACTTATTTAGCCTGCAAGTCCAGAACGTCTTTTTGCAACGTAAAATGTAGCACGTAGGCAAAGACAGAACTGAAAGAGAACGAGTGCAAAATAATGAGAGAAAAACCATATTGGAGGAAAGAATCACATAGAAGTAAGAGATGAAAAATGAGAGAAAAAAAGAAAAGTGGATTCCCATGGAAGGACAGAGAGCCCTGTTCTAACTCCCCAACAAGTGTGACACAGGGGAGTAGTGCTTATAGCATGAGCTGCCTTACCTGCTTCATCCATTCCTCACCCTCAAGAGAGATTCCTGCCCAGACAGAAAGGTCAGAAGCTCTAGATAGGAATAGAACCCCAAGATTTAAAGGCCAGGCCAATGGAAAGATCACTGTATGAAACGGACTTTAGATGTACAGCAATATTTATTGGATAATCAAAGAGGGAAATGGTTTGTTAATGATGGGATCAGCATGTTTCTCAGTTCAATCAATAGGACTCTTCATGATATTGTGACATGTTCAGCGTGAGATAATAGCGATCTCGGTGACTAATAAAATGGTGATTGGACAGTTAAGAATTTGTTAGTGTTTATTCATCCCAGTCCACAGGAAAGGGTCACTGTACTGGACAAAACAGTTATTCCAACTACTTCGAGTGTGAATCTGGTACTTGGGACAAGGGCTGGTATTCTCTCTCTCTCTCTGCCTCCCTCCCCACCCACACACACATCTTGTGTATCAACTGTATTCAATTTCTTCTTACCATTACAAATTTGTGGCCTCCAACATCAACTCAGTGTTTTCTGACAATCTTTTTCCTAACCTTTTCTAACATATCACAAGTGTATTGCTCTCACCACCTTCATTAAGTTTATTACTCTCACTGCTTCTGCTCTTGAACTACCCATCTTCTCTACTTGGGAACATTCTTTAGGTCAGCACATAAGGTCTCAGGCTGGAATACCCATTTTGCTTAACTTTGCATTATTTCATATAACTGTTTCTAAAACTCTCTCCTTAACTGTTTTCTAGAATACCACTCTGTTTCTCCCCCTTCACCTCTCTGACTCCCATTTTCTGTAGTGTATTTCATCTCCCGCCCCTGTCCTTCCAGTGTTCCTATTGGACTCTGTTACTGTTCTGGATTCTGTTCTTCCAGCTTTCTCATTGAGAAACTCATCCCTTCCCCTGTGTAACCCACTTATATGCTCAGCACTCTCAAATGCAAACCTGCAGGTTTCTTCTCCATCACTGTAGACCACAGTAAGTAAAATGAAACATGTCTGAAAGTAAACACTTAAGTTTCCTCCCAAACATGCTCCTACTATCTTTCTTAGCTTGGTGAACAGTATGCTCAGTCACCCAATAATCTGTGACCAAATTTGCGCTTCCCAGATTCATCTCTTCCTTTCCTCTTCCACGTTCAAACCTTTACCTATCTAACATGTCCCAAATCTGTTTACTTCATTCCGTCATCACTTCTGTCTCAGTTCAGGTCCTTATCATCTTTTTATTTTGGAGAATTTTAATATCCTGCCGACTCTATTTTCCTGCTTCTATTCTCTATACCACTAATTAATTATCCATACTTCAACCAGAGAGATTGTTTTAAAATTCAAATCTCATTAAATTACTTCTCTAACTTATAACTTGGTATTGGCTTCTCATCGCTTAAACGTCTTTCAAATGCTCTTAGTGTGATGCATAAGGTCTGATACGGCCCACACTCTGCCTGACCCCCAGGGTCTCCTCTTCCCTCTGCCACAGCCTATGGTTCCAGCAATAGCCCAGCAAAAAAGTGATGAACAGAACAGCGGGAGTAGATGATTCTATAGGCTTTTTATCATGCCTAGAAAGATTTTCTTCAATGGCCAAGAATAAGTAGGCTTGATACGTCCTTTGCTCCCATCAGCATATACTCTAATTTATAGATTGTTTGCTGAATTTCATCATTATTGGATGCTCTTTTCAGAGCCTTCAAGCTTTTCCATATTGGCTGTTCAGGGCCCATGTGTTGCTCTCATATCATTTCTAATATTTGCTCCCACTGAGTAAAGAAGTCCTCTTCATGTTCTAACAAAAAATGGAAACATTTAACATCTGAGGATTTCTAGCAATAGCATATGTCATTAATTTCAGCCTTTGATAATCTAAGAAGTTTGGAAAATTCCCACCTCCTCTTTTGCAGGATGCACAACACTGCCAAGTTTTGTAGCTCATCACGATATTTACAAGCGAAATGTTGGGCTGTGGAAGGAAGACATCTTCACATCTTTAGTTAAAAGCTTTACAAAGAGCATTCAAATAAGCCAGTGTCACTGGGGAGGCAAAACACTGCATTCCACTTCCAGCTTTTCCAGGAAAGAGGGCTGTGATCACGGACAAATTCCTAAACCTTTCTAGGACTCAGTTTCTTCATTTGTTAAACAAGAGCCTCAGCTGGTCTCCAGAATTACTTCCATCGCTGAAATAAAACAAGACAGGCAAAACATTGACAGTTTTTTTGTTTTTTTTTTAATTTCTGCCTAACTATGTGACTACAGAATGTTTTCTTCATGGGGAGGGGAAATATAAACCAGTTTTTGTATTTTTCAAAATTGAGTAGTCCTTCTTTTGATCCTTCAGCCCTTCTTTGCCTACAAGTTAAGTTAGGTCCATTTTTATGCAGCTACAGAAAAAAATGAGAGCATTTTTTCCCCAATAACTGACCCTGTGGATAATACCCTTTCACAAACACTGATAGCATAA
>PVKE010005406.1:0-59166 GCA_004027555.1 Craseonycteris thonglongyai
CCCCTTGAGTTCGGATGTTAAATTGTCCACATTCCTGTGGGGCGTCCACGCTCCCTAGGTCTCGGCTTCCAGCCCGCCCTGGGTCTAGCTCCACTTTGGCTGTAGCCCCCCAATCCCCCTTTGTGTTTGCCAGCCCCGGGCCGCGCTCCGCGCTCTGTTCCTGTCCCCAAACTGCTCCTTCTCCCTCCCTCTCCCGCTCCCCCCTTTTTCCTCTAACCTTTGTGTGTTGTTCTGCGTTGTGTGGTTCTCTCAGTTGAGGGTGCTTCTCAGGGTTTCCCCTGTGGGTTCCTTTTTGTTCGTAAGTCCCTTCCCAGGTAGGTGTCTGGGTTCTCCTCTCATGCCGCCATCTTGCCGATATCTCCCTTGTTTTATTTTTTAACTTAAAATTCATAAATATATCTCTATGATCGGCCACAGGTTGGACAAGCTTGATCTAGAGTCTTGATCAGATTTATTATAGTTTCTTTTTTTTGGACCGGGTGAAATATAGAATACTTCATAGGTAGTCTTTCCTTACTGGTTTTTTTTTGTTTTTTTTTTTAGATTTATTTTATTGTTTTTGACAGAGATAGAGACAGAGAGAGAAGGGGGAGGGCCCAGAGCTGTCTCCATAGTTGTACATCATTATTTTTTTTCGACAGTTTCATTCCACAAAGGGGGACGCAGAGCCATGCATGGCAGAAACCAGGCCAGGGGCCTTCTGCAAGGGATGCACACCCACCCCTGTGAGCTGGAGGCTGAACCAGGGACTTCCTACATAGAAGCTCGCCCCAGCAGGAACGAAGATGGGGGCCCCCATACATAGGAAGCACACCACAGTTCAGCATATGGGTCTGCACGGGCTGGGGCCAGTACCGGAACTCGATCCTCAGACCTCTGGGCTGCAAAGCGATTGCTCAACTCGCTGATCCATCCGGCATCCCCCCACCCCCAATTTTTTTTTTCTTTCCTTACTTTTTAAGATAGATGTTTCCCTCCATTTTTACTCTTCTTTTTAATATGAGTTACACATTTCCTAAGAGTAGCTCTTGCGTCCTCACCTTCTCTACCGTCTAGTATTTGTAGCATTCCATTACAGCTGAGTCACATTACACAGCTGGGTTCTGGCGTGGCACTTTGGGACGCCCACCCCAGTGCCAAATGTTCTATCCCACCTGGGAACCTTGACCTCAAGTCTCCTCATGGGTTGCGCCCCAAACTGAGGCACGTCACGCAAGCCCCAGACCCTGCAGCTGTGCTCACATTATGCACATTGGGGGTGCTCAGGCTCCTCCGCAGATGCCGGGCTTTGGTGGAAAGCGCTTCTTTCACTGTGACCGCCTGTAAATTTTAAAATAATGTTTATTTTTCTCCTTCAATGACAAAAATAATACGAGTATATGTCTCTGTGCACAAATAAGAAAATACAAAAATAAAGATCATTGCAATCCTACAGACCATCTGCTCCCCCCATATTTATAAAACTAGAATCTTTTTGTATCCACTTTTTTCTTTTGTGCTGAATCTATCAGAAACTGTTTTCATTACGAAAAGGAGGAAAATGCTGAACTAAAAACATTTGCATGTTATAGATTTTTTACACAGGTGGGCAGAGAAAACGCAGAAAAAATACCAGTAAGTATATTATTTCACTTGCAAAGCTACAATACCCTTTAATGCAGTTTGTGCATTACTCGTGCAGCAATGCAGGCGGCACTTCCACAGAGGGAAGATTTCTCTGACAGGTGCCAATCTTAGTCTTCTTGTTGTTCTTTCCAAAACACACTTTCCTTAACTTCAACTACTGCTGCTGCAAAATGACACCTCCCATCTTATTAGTTCCACTATCTTGTGGGTTATTTTCACCTAAATGTCCTGTCGCTGCTGCAGAAATTAATTAGGGTGACAATAATCGTATGTGGTTAAGCATAAAGACTCGGGAGTCAAGCTTTCTTGGTTTACATCTTTGCGCCACTTCCTAGCTCTGTAACCTTGAACAGGACAGCTAACTTCTGTTAGCCTCAATTTTCTTATTTACAAATGGGAATCATAACAGTATCTACCTCATGGGGTTACCTTAAAGATTAAATAAAATAATGTATCTAAATCATAATACTTAGGCACAGAGCTCAGTAAAAGGTATTCAATAAAGTGTAGTCATCATGTTAATGTTTCTTATTATTTTGTCAACATAACTGTTCTAATGAAACTACTACTCAAGTTTTCCTTCTCAGAGAGATTTAGAGAGAAGGTGTTTGGTCAATAAATTCATCTTTGTCCATCTGGGGGTGAAGGCTGTTGACTCATCCTCTAGTCCAGACACTGCAGTTACTTGCCTGCCGGAGCCGTTCAAGGCTCAGAATGTTCTCGACCTGCAGCACGCCACGTGTGTACTTCTCAATGTATGTTTCTCCATCCGAAGTACCTTCATTTTCACTCCTTGCTGCCATGAGAGCCAGCGTTTCCCGGTCCTCAATCTCCTCTGTTGCCTAAAGTGACAAGAAGACCATTATAATACTTTCATATAATCAATATTCCTTTTTTAAAATCAAAACTGCGGTGAGAAAATGATTTAAAAGTTTTGAGAATGAACACATTCTCCGTTACTTATATTTCAATATTTCTAAAATTGTAATATATATTTTACCTTTGGTATATTGGATACTATTTCATAGGTTACACCACAGGAATAAAATACATTTTTCAATGATATTCTTCTCTTCAAACTCTGGGTGAAACTCTGGTAGAAAAAGGAAGCTGAGTTGAGTGATGTGAGAATGTAAGTTTAGTGTTTAACAAATTGTAAAAGCATTACGAATCACTATGTTTCTGAAATACACACAATACTCAGTAAAACAGAAAAAAAAAAATTGGAACTAAAAATCTTTGTCTCCACCCTTGGGACAATAATGTCCAGCTGTTATTTGGACAGATTACAGAATTTGCCACCTATTGAGAACTTTCTTTTGTGGTTGCTTCTCTCCAATTCACTGCCTTCCTTTCCATCTCGTCTGGGGTTAATCTGTTTATCCAGGCACAATCAGAAGAAAACTGCAGAGGACCAGCATCTCTGAGATGAGGTCTGGGGAGACATTCAGATAGGGATTTATTTGGATCCTGCATTTTGTCCTGGCTTTGTCTGTAATCAGCTTGGACCTGGTACTTAACTCTTTTCAAACAGTGAGATGCCACAGCTCCACTGCTGCATAGGATTATGGGTTTCAAATCAGTCAATGTCCTTTGGTGGCTGACATTTTCCTTTACTATCCTCAGGCCTCATTATCTTGGATAAATGAGAATCAGACTGTAACCTGGCCAGTAAAGTAACAATCTGCACATCCATTGTGTTAATACCATAGAACACAACTTTGAGCTCATTTAGGCAAAAGCAGAATCCAGCCCCATTACTACCTGTTTGTTGTAAATGTTGGCTGCAATCCGTTTTCGTAAGACTAACTCCATAGCAGCCGGGTGGCTGAGCTGGACTGTGGTCTTCACTATCAGGTAAATCCTTTCATTCTGTGGGGTGACTCTATTCAAGTGAATGGAATCATGCACTGAGGAGTCCCAAGAGGCTATGGCTGAAACCTGAACATTGGAGAAATTGGGGAGATGAAAACAAGACGTAACTCAGATGGGGTTGTTTTATATCATCCAATAGAGAAAGAAAAAAAAAATGCATCTCAAATGAATTGTAGGTATTTTCCCTCAACTTTTTTGAATGACAACCCCCAAGTTCTATATTTTATAGTTCTCAGACCTCTTCCCCAAAGCAGACCACAGTAGTTCAGCAGGAGGAAGCATGGGCCCGCAGGCACATGCATTAATCTGAAGCCCCGACCGAGAACTGTAGGCGTCAATCACCTCCTCCTCACTGTGCTTGATGATGGGCAGGTAGAAAAACTGGCTGCCGTGCTCCTTGGGCAGGATGGAGTTCACGCCCGACGCATGGGGGCCCACAAGCTGCTCATTGGCACTGAGGTCATCCGCTAACCAAGTCCAGGGTCCAGGAACAGAAGTGGGGGAAAGTCAGTTTTTCATTAAGGACCAGACATTTTCAAATACGCTTTTTACAAATGAAGTTTACATGTAACATATTTTAATATTTCCTTTCACTCCTTATCCTGCAGTTAAAATAGAGACTCCAGTAGTCACAACAGCTTTTATCCTTTATAGAAACAACTGAGGGAGCCCCAAAGAAGTCTTTGTGAGTCTCCTATAAAATGGAGTGAACGTATTCTACACATAGTGCTACAAGTGAACATTTTCAATGTATAAGCACGCTGTAGAATTTCACTGCTTTCTGATGTTAATTCCTCGACTGTAACCTAGTACTTGTTGTCTTACATACAGGACTTACACTGAGAGATTTGAGAAGTCAGATGATCAATTTAGAATCTAAGTCTGAGCACCTGGGAGAAATCTGCAGGTAGATCATCTTATTCTAATGCTCTACCCAGTGTGGGATCACCTCGCACAAATCTCATTGAGTGGTCATTCAGGTTTTGTTTGGGTGCCTCCAAAAACAAGAACTCTCCACCTCCTGAGGCACACAGTCTACTTCTTGGCTTTAAAAAAGTGCTTCACATGAAGAGCCAAAGCCAACCTCCCCAGTCTTCCCTCCAGAAGAGAGGTTTTTCAGGCTGTATACTGCACAAGGGCCTCACCCATCCCCAAACTCAGGACCTCTGCTTCTGTATTCTATACATGAGGCTGCATTTAAGATTTCCTTTTGAGAATGGATTTTACTGCTGAAGCACTGAAAACCACTGTTCTAGGTTCTCCCAGGTTCGATCTAATTGCTATTATAAAGAACAACCTTTAATGAAGGGTGACCATGGGATCATGTTATAGCATCAATACTATTGTAGGTGGGAAGCAAAGGGGACCAGTCAGAAAGGCAGATTCCCAGGCCTTTGGCAAAGCCTAAAAGTTCAGACTCTCTGACAGCGATTACTTCCTCAGGTAACTGCTATGTCCATTAATGTTTTAGAGTAATAAATACTTGCTTTAATGTTTTTGTATACAGTTCTCAATCTCCCAAGTGCTCTCTTTTTTTTTTAATATTTATTTATTTATTTTTGACAGGGAGAGAGATACAGAGACAGAGAGAGAACTGAACTGGGGGAGCTCCCAGTTCAGCATATGGTTCCGCACGGGCCGGGGCTGGGATATGATCCTCGGTCCCCAGCGCTGCAAAGTGAGCGCCCAACCCACTGAGCCATCCCGGCTTCCCCCCAAGTGCTCTCTTTTTAAGACTAAATATCTGCTTCTTTCTTCTAGTGATCCTGAATGTCAGTTGTATGTATTTGGATGGACTAAAAATGTCACCTAGATGTGACATATGAGTGATCAGAAAAATGATTTAAGGATCAAAATCACGTGGGTCTGAATAGGCTACTAAACGTAATTAAATGTGATAGTCACTGGAACGTTAAGGATCTACTCACCGTTCAAATCAAGGAAGAGAACTGGTATGTGGGTTTCCATTCCTGGTGGTGGGATCCTAATTTAATAACAAAACTTAATTATAACCAGATTGTGTTTTACATCTTATTAGATAATCAGACATCACAAAGGTATGGATGCAGAGAACTGTGGGGGTACAGGTGCTGTTAATAAAATATTTCCACATTTCTTTTTTAATTGTTTTTGATGGGGGTGGGGGGCAGAGCAGTCTCCATAGTTGTACAGATAGGTGTAGGACTACATAGGGCAGGGACCAGGCCGAGGACCTCCTGCATGGGAGGCATGTCCCTGCAGGCTAGGGGCCTTCCACATGGGAAACATGCTGGGGGCATGAGCCAAACTGTGTGCCTCCCACATGGGAGGCTCACCCCAGCAAGAACTGAACTGAGGGCCCACTCCAGTTCAGCATATGGGTCTGCATGGGGTGGGGCAGGGATTCGATCCTTGGACCCAGAGGCTGCAAAGCGAGCGCTCAACCCACTGAACTATCCCAGCTTCCCCTATTTTCACATTTCTTGACATTCCTATTAACATAAATCATGGAAATTGATTTACATTGAAACAAAGATTATTTGAAGCCTTTCTAAAAATAATTCAAGTGATGGAGAAAGACGAAATATTGCGAAGAGTGGGCACAGGGGACAGGAGTAGAACCAAAGGAAGTAAACAAAAGGGAGAATATTTTAAAAGCTCAAAGGAGAAGAGATTGAAAGATGTGTAAAAGGAGGTAGGGTTGTGTGCAAGACAGATTGAAGCAGTATTTAATAAAAAACTGGCCCATCTGCAGCAGAGTCAACTCAGAGGTTGCTTAAAATGAAAGTCCTGGGCCCATCGTTTTTTCTTCCAAATCACAATAACTGAAATAGGACCCAGAACTCCACATTTTTCAGACACTCAATGTGATCTGAAGTTTGGAAACACCAAATGAAAGAGACTGAGATAAGAACGATCTAAAGTGGGCCTCACAGAGCAGAACACAACGGCTGAGCTGCCTATTTACAGGAAGGGGCTGGCAAGACATACTGCGTGTAACCTACAGGATTCCAGCACAAGGGGAGAATCATCAGGTTTTAATTATGTGCCTGCAAATCCAGAGTTTTCCAGTTTTATAGTAATACCATAAAATCAGGTACACTTATATTTATCATTACAGACACAAATATCACTAATGTTTCTACACCCATTCAAAAGAAATTATATGCACATATACATTTTGGGTTCAAAAGAAATCTGATTTCTCTTTAATGCTTAGGACATATTCTTATACTAAGAATAAGAAGCAGTAGCAGTTTCCATTTAATGAATGGGCACTATAACAGGTTTTTTATTTTTTTTAATGCATTGTCTCTAATCTTTACAACAGTACCAAAAAGGTAGCTCTATTAATAGATTAGAAATAAAGTAAGAAAACTTAACAGAGAAGTTAAGGAAACTTAAGAGCTACTACTGCTGGAAACTAAATCCAGATCTATTTGACTCTGGAGTTTAGGGTACCACACTGTTTCTCATGAGCATCAGGACTGATGGATAAATCAATTGACTGACAGACCATAGTTTATGTAATGCTTAAGTGCTCTGTGTCAGTGATCAAACTAAGCAGGCACTAGGGCAAATAAGAAAATGCATTTTCTGCTCTTTTTAAGTATACCCAGAAAATACCCTCCCATTGAGCTAAAATAAGAGAAATTCTGGAGGTCAGGAAACCGTGTCCAAGTTGCTCATGCAGAGGGGCTGAGCAGTGTGGTATTTGATTCCTGGCCAGATAAGACATGCTCTCTGGCTTCCTGTGAGAGAGAGAGTTGGCTGCGGTGGGGAGGCAAAAAGGGAAGGCAGCACCAGCAATGAGGGATCCTCCCCTAGGCGGCGCATGTTACTTAACACTTCCTGTGACAACCCTGGAATGTCACTTGCATGACTTGCCCCAGGCCATCAGCACCATCCTGTCAGGCCTGCAGGGAGCGAAGGGGGGCCTTACCAGTCGGCAGGTGCCCCAGGGATCCCACTGCCGGGTGCTGGCACCAGCACAGCATTCCTTTCTTCAGTCAGCCCCACCCACTGCTCCACAAGCCGGGCTTCCCGCTCCACATCATCTTCCGTTTTCTCTGTGGGACAAAACCTGGGGATGAGTGCCATAAAAGGGCTTAAACATCCACTACATTCCAAAGAAAAGGATGTGAGGCTTTGCAGTTTGAGCCTGAGCACTCAGGCATACTCAGAGGCTACAACACCAGCTGAACAGACCATAAGCCAGGAAGACTAGGAAGAGCATGGGAACACAGAACAGATTATGTGGGATACTTTACTGGTTCTGTAATTTGGGGACGTTATTCAACAGATGAGTCTACTTCCTACCCTGCCTGCTACAAAGGCATAATACAAATCACGTCTTCTCCATGCACTTGTCAGAAGGATCAAATGAGATAATGGATGTGACACTGCTCTATGAAACTATACACCATTTTATAAACACAGAGGATGGAAAAACACCATGTACCGGTACCTCACTCTGCAATACTAACTTATTTCTCCTTCATGTTCATTATGAAAGGGATTTTCCTTATCTATTTTGAAATTCTCTTACCCATAATCCAACTCTGGAGCTACCTGGGCAGAGTTAAAGTGAGTTTTTGTTAGCAGCTGAGCACAGACACAAACTGATACCAAGAACAGAGCAAAGACGTTTCACTGAGGGAGAACTTTTGCTAGCTTCTACATGAAATAGATGAACGTCTATGATGTGTCCTTTGGTGCACAGTCAACTACAATGGGTGGATCATAAGGTCACGATGAGAGACGGAGGGTTTTAGAACATTTATACTTGAAAATCCAAAAGCCATGGCCAGCATGAGCAGTCTGTGCCCTTGAAGCTGGGTGGCAGTGGGTGGGGCTGTGGGCCAGCTTCAGGCCACCCTGAACTAGCTGAGTGCATGGTTACCACCCAGCAATAGCTGGGGCTGCCTGGCCTGCCAGGTGTGATGATTTCAGAAGGGACCTGGTGGCTTCTGTCAGTCCCAGGTTCTGAGCTTGGAGCACCTCATTATTGAGCTACTGGTATTGATCATATTTGCATTCATCAAAACAAAATTTGAACTTAACATTTAATGCCACAATTAACTCAGAGTTTTATGAAAAATTACTTTCAATTTCAGAGCCTTCTTAAACCAACACCATACAATATGATTTATTAATATCTATAATCATTAAAAGGTTAAGAAAAGAAACTACTACTATTCAACAAACGGAAGAAAACAACCTATCACCACTGTCTACAGGTAAAAAAGCTACTCCCAGGAGACAGTTTTATGTCACATACCTTTTTTATTGCTGATTTTTTTAATCTGTTCATCTAAGTATTCTCGTCGTTTAATGAGTGCATCAGACCACTTCTCTCTTACACAGTTTAAGTCTTCTTCCTGACACCAGGGAAGAAAAGCATTTTTCTGTAGAGTACACAGAAAACTATTTCTTGTTTTAAAAAAAGATGATTAAGTGATTAGGAAACTTTTCATTAGGAAAGCCACTGAACAATGCTGTGTGATTAATATGCAAGAAAGCAAACAGGCCTCAGTAACACTGCATGCTGATCGAGGATCCCATTACTTAGAAATCAGAGCCCCTGGATTTCCAAAAGGGTAATTTATACTTAAAAGCAAGAGAGGCTCAAGCTACACCAGCTGTTGGGTGATTCTTACATGACGCGCGTGTGCATGTGTATCTAAACTGTAGATATTTGTTTGAGGGATTTGCGATTCTAAGCTGAAGGACACCACGGACAGAGCCCAAACCATGTAGCAGCAAATGGAATGAAAAATGACAGGCATTTTCAGAGTTCACAGGTCAATGGTTTTAGAACACATTTTCTGAAATGCAAAGAACAGATCAGCAGCAGAGAGAGAACTTTTCGAATCCGTGGCAACGACTGTAGCCTCACTACTGTGAGGCTAACTGAAAATCTGCCATGCAAAAACCCAACATGCAGCCAGCCATGCTTTCACAACTCCCAGAAGCAGTCACTGGACTTCCCGTGGACATGTGGCAGGAAGCATACACACAGCCACAGGAGTTAGTTAATGGCATTACTGACATTCACAGGGATACTGGTATTCCCCCTAAAGTTTGTTTCTAATTGCTTGTTTTCTCTCTTAATAAGATTATGAGGGGAGAATTCAATTCTATTCAAAACACTCTGACTTTCCTAATTCTAGTCTAACCCTAAGACATTAAGAGGTATTTTGAGGCTCTACCTAGAATGCACCCACATTTTAGAAAAGGAAGGCACATTGGAAAACATGCTTTTAAAGATTAAGTGGAGAATCAGTACAGAGATTGGGAACCAAACCCAAAAGGCTTCATCTTGGTTTGCCGCCTTGACCATTGCTATATATTGCACATTCCATGACAGCAGGCCAGTCAGCACCGATTAGGTAACATGTCACATTTGCACATATTTATCTAGATTTCCAAAACGGAAAAGCTGAGATTTAAATTCTCCAGGTTAGAGATAATTACCCTCCACCCTAATGAGAGAAGAAAACTGTCTCAAAACAAAACTGTGTAGTAAAATGTCTCCAAATTTCTTACCCAACAAGAGTCTTTTAAAGTAAAATGGCGTATTAGAACAATAATACTCTCCTGGATGTAAAGAGCTAAGTGCAACTTCTCAAAGGAAAGACAAGGGCCTTTAGAGAATATGCATGGATTACTGTATGAATTTTAAGATCAGCCATTTAAAATAATGATAATAGTCTTGCTTAGACAGGCTTTTACAAACTAGATGGCATGGCAAAAATGCAGAATCTGGTCATAGATTTTGAACTGACAGAAATCTACAGAGAGAGGATTGCATCCTTGATTACATTTAAAGCAAACCAAAAGCAAGTGAAAACTGCATAGTCTTGCTCTGTGTTCCCCAGTCCTCCTCCCTGCCCTCTGCTTTGCAGATGCTGGCAATTAGCAGTAGCTGTGCCCCATGCCACAGGATCGACAGCAGCAATACCTGATAACTATCCATATCATCACCATCCTCATCATCTCTCTGGTAGGGAAAAATAAACACAAAGGACATGCATTTTGTTTCTCAAATAGCACACAAGGAAAATAATTCTTGAAGCTTAACACACATTACAATGGAGAGCACAGCACATACAACACCTGCAAAATATAATATTGAGTTGAATCCTAAAAGGTTTTGTGGTTTTAATTCATTTGTCTATAGCTGCTTAAGTAATTTATGTTTTTAAAAAAATAAAGAAAGGAGTCATTTAAAAACAAGATCTCTGCAAGACAGGACTGGGTACTAGCACCACCACGTTGTTATACAAATAGTTGCTACCTATTTCTGGGTGAGCCATCTGACTGAGACATAAAGTGGGCTGAGAAAGACAGAATGAGAGAAAAGACTTTAGAGACTCTATTGCTTGGCCTCTGAGTTTTAGTCATGAGGTAATTAAGAAAGGCCCTGAAGGATGAAATGCTTTAATCCAGGGATCAGACATGTAATGGCAGGGGCAAAACTCCAGTCTTCCACCTCAGTGCCCCTTGCACTAGAGTGCACCATTCTCCCCGAAGAAATCGTCACAGTGGAAGCCCACTGGGAAGCCGCAGGCTACCTTCAGACTCAGTTCTGCACTAGACTACTGCAACAATAGCACAGATCACTATTTTGACAGAATGTATGGGTCTACAATTGTCCACTATTGTATATATCAGCATCTATACCAATCAGTGGAGAAAAATCAAAACTGCCTTAAACCTGCAACAACATTTTACAATAATAATAGAAAATAACAATTTTGGCAAAAACATTTGGCAAAATAAAATCATGTTGAAAATAAAAGGATTTTAGTTCAGACAATTTTCCTTAGAAACAAGGACTAAAAAATTCCCATTTGTAGAGAATATTCATGTGGATGCAGGTTTTACTCAAAATGAATGTTGGGCCATGTAACAACCTTCTTTCATTTTTATATGGTTATTTCAGGGTGAATAGTCAAATAGAGAGTGAAGTGGTCTAGTCACAAAAAAGACAAACTGTTTTATTTTCAAGTGCTTTAAAACTATCATTACATTATATTTATATCTAAGTATACTTTAAAATACACTGCTTTTAAAAGGGCTTTAAAAATACAGTTTAAAATTAATCTCTGTATAGACTTCAGAATATATTTTTTAGTTTGGCAACCATCATTAACATTTGAACAAAGGACTTATTAAATGCAAGCCTAATACTAATTTTTCTTGAATTAATCCCCCATTTTAATGAATAAAGTACCAATAGCTCTAATTAGTCATTATTTTTTAGACTCAGGAGATACTTTTATTTATTGAAAACTAGCCTGAGATTTTTACGATGTAGAACTGTTGTGAAGTCAGCATATTCTGATTACCTTGAGCTTCTGCATCAGAATAATTCTGAAGTGCTATGTCAACAGAAGAAAGTTACTGCATATGACCTTGAGGATGGATGGAAGGTAGGAAAGAAGGAAGGGAGGGAGGAAGGAAGAAAGCTTTAAAGTAGCCAGTTTAAATTTGCATGACTGGTACCATGCTGGTCAAAGAATAATGTGTACCAAGGAAGGTCATTTGAGAGTCCAAATTTTTATAAAAATCAGTTTTAACTTAAAAGGTACTCCACTCCAAGTCTAATGCTTTCTAATAGGCCCTGCAGCCATCCCATAACTGAGGGCCAAATTAGGGACTGAACTGCGATGATAGCACAAACAATCCGAATTTCTACACCACACACAAAGAAATATCTTCCCAGAAGCAGACTCTGTCCCTACACTTTCTCCCCAAAGCTTTGAAAGGTTGGCCTGAGTGAATTTTGGCCTGAGGTAGGGAAGGCAGAGTCTGACAAAGCTTTTCCTTCCTTAAGGCCCGAAAGTACAAGCCAGAGTTGTTTTTAGTTTTCAGAAGAGTCTTTGCCTGACTGTCAAAAGGAAGTGGAGATAGAAGATGAAACAAGCTCTCCCCACCAGGACAGGGAGAGTGCTCCGCCTCACATGTGGCAGCGAGGGAGCTCAAATGTAATGGTCTGGTTTCTCCCAGGCCCGAACTCATCTCTGGTAGTACACTGGGGACTTAGCAAAGCACAGGCACTCTTTCAGGCCACTGGGGACAAGTTCCTAATCTTAAAGTTTCAAAGAATGCTGAAGAGTCTGGTAATACAAAGAATGATTCATAGCAGTTTTCAACTTTTAATTTTTTTAAACGAGACTAGAAGATTCAGTAAAAGAAAAGTTAATGGAGAAAAAAGAATCATGAGGACTTTTAATTAAAAAAAACAGGAAATCTTTCAAAGAGCAGGTTAATTATGCCAGTGTATGGGGGTAATTTTATATTAATAAAAATGGATCATGTCAGGCAGCAATGCCAAACATCCAAAATAATTTGGATCAGATAAAAAAATAATACCTGCCTACACTAAATGAGTACTATAACATTAAAATGGGTGTTTATAAATACAGCTATCATTATTCAACAGTAAGCCAGTATAATATTTAAAATCTAGAAGAGGCAATGGACGAAAATATGAATAAGGGAATAGATATATGGTTAAGGCAAGGAGTTCTGTTATATTCCCAAACAAGTCTCCATCACAGATCACTCACTGCCTTAATTCTGCACTAACCATCTTTGTTAAATACTATTTCAAATCTGTTTGTCTTACCTGGTAACTGTCCAGCCCTCTTTGGAGCTTGGGGGATCTGGCAGTCACGCAGCCAATGGATACTGACAAGATGGCTTCGACCATAAGTGGCAGGGTCCCTGAATGCTGTACAGGTTTTACTGTGACTACCACTCTCCGGGAATGACCCTGTAGAGTTAGGGATAACATGAGGAAGTGATGTGGAAATGGGTGCCAGGAATGGGAAAGGGGAGAGATGAGGGAAGAGGATAAAGGAAGGGAAACAAATTAGGGAACAAAGAAGCCAATAATTAGAAAATTCCAGAAACTGTGGGTGAGAACAGGACCGAGAAAGCACGAAACAAACAAAAACACATGCAGTACCTGTCTGAGCTGAAAGATGCCTCCTGTGTTGACGTCTTTGGCCGGATGAAGCTCTACTGCGGCATAGTCTCCTAACTCATTCAGTTCTAATATGGAGATCCACATTTCTATTCTGCGAGTTACTTCACTCCACCTGCAAAAACACATTCCAACAAACAACGATGTCACTGCCCAGGGACATTATTAAGGATAAGCCACCACCCACCGAGCACTTACTATGTGCTAGGAACCGTGCTATAGATGATGCATAGGTGATTTTCTTATTTAACTTTCGAAACAACCCTATTGTATAAAGTCCTTTCCTTTACTGCATTGAGGTAGAACTTGAATTGGTGAAATGTGCAGATCTCAAGTACAGAATTCAATGAGTTTTGACAAGTGCATACACCTGTGCAGCTCACCCCACCATTATCTCAGAAAGATTACTCATGTTCCTTCCCATTCAATACCCCCAACCCCACCACTCCCTGAAGCAGCCATGAAAACTCATACATTAGTTTTGCTAATTCTAGAACTTCACATAAATAGAATCCTGTGGTAGTATGAGGGGGGACCACCCCCCAAAACTGGAATTATCTTCCGGAGGGTGTGCCCCTTGTAGCACAGGCTTCCCCCCTAGGTGAGTGTTCTAGGAACCCATCTGCATCCGTGTACCCGCTGGTGGTGTTGTGAGAGATTGTGTTTGGCTTCAGTGAATATTTTTTGGAGACTGTTTCATCATGTTTGCCCATTTCATGACGAGTGATTTATATGAACAATGAGCAGCATGACAATGCACCTGTCCACACTACACTGAGTGTTCAGCAGTTTTTGACCAGAAATGGCCTGACCTCTATGCTCCACCCTCCCTATTCACCTCATCTTGCCCCAAACAACTAGATCTTGTTTCCTAAGGTGAAAAAAAGGAAATGTTTTGCTGATGTGGAAGAGATGAAACAAAAAATTGTAGAAACACTAAAAGGCATCAAAATCGACATGTTCAAAACTATTTTGAGCAGTGGAAACAGTGTCTCACAATAGGTATACCGGATCAAACAAGAGGGTACACTGTAAGTGACTGAAGTTTAAAAATGTAAGAATACACAATTTTTTATAAATTCTGGTGGTTTGGTTCTCCCCTTGTATGTACTCTTCTAGTTCTGGCTTCTTTGATTCTACATGTTTCTGAGCTTCATCCAAATGAATATCGATAATGTTTTTCCTTTTGTATTGCTGAGTAATATTTTATTATATGAATAATTGTATGATTTGTTTATACATTCTCACATTGAAGGACATTTGGGTTGTTTGTAGTTTCAGGATATTCTAAATACAGCTGCCATAAACATTCGTATATATGTCTGTGGATTTATATTTTCTTTCTCTTGGGAAAATATTTAGGAGAGGGATTAGTGGATCACAAGAGGCAAACGATCAACTTTATAATAAGATATCTTCTAAAGCTTTATAGTTTTATCTTTTTTTTTCCATCAGTCCCATCTTGAAACAATTAATTGCATTATATGCAACCAAAGGACCAACTACTGACTGCTCATTTAGTGAAATATATCATCATTCATCTATAGTTTTATCTTTTACATTTAAGGTTATGATCCCTCTTGAATTAAGTTTTGGGTATGGTGTCATGTAAAGATAAAGGTTGTTTTCTTTTCTTTCTTTGTTTTTTTTTTTTTTTAAAGATTTATTTTTATTGTTTTTGACAAAGAGAGAGAGAGAGATAGAAACAGAGAGAAGGGGAGGGCCCAGAACAGTCTCCACTGTTGCACATCATTGGTTTTTCCACATAGTTGCATTCCACAGGTGGGCATGGGTCTGCACAGGGCAGGAACTGGCCCAGCATCTCACCCCAGTGAGAACTGAACTGGGGGCACTCTCCAGTTCAGCATATGGGTCCGCATGGGCCAGGACAGGGATTCGATCCTCGGTCCCTGGGGCTCCAAAGTGAGCATTTAACCCACTGAGCCATCCCAGCTTCTCCACTGTTTTCTTTTCTAATATAGATATGCAGTTGGTTCAGTCATGTATGTTGAAAAGATTTTCTTTTTCCCACTGAATTTCTTTGATACCCAGTAGTTTCTTTCATCATTCTCATTTCACAAATGAGAAAACAGGCTCAGTGTAACCATTTTCTTTATTAATGTCCATGTTCTAGCCTTGACCCTGTGTCTAAGCTCATAGCCAACTACGAACCTGTCATGCAGAGTTCTTGTCTTGGCATGAAGGGAATCGACTTCCCAAATGGAGCTACCATTTCCAGCACACCGGTGGCCCCATACTTCAATTGCGAGTGCTCCATCTGAAATGAACTCCAGAAATTCTTCTGTTACATTCACCACATAGTCCTGGGAGAAGTGGGAGTAAAGAAAGACAGAGAAGAATTACGCACACAGGAATCTATGAAATTTCCTTTTTAAATTTCAGCTGTATGTAGATTCACTTTGGAGTTTAGTAGGCTAATTCCAACCTTAAAATCACCTCTACTGTTTATAGACAACCATAAAGAATCATAGACTATTAGATCTGGAAAGATAGTATGAGGTCATTCAATTCACAACTTCTCTTTTATAAATGAAGACACTGCTTGTCCCACATCCCAGTGTCTGTCAGCCGCAGAGTGGACTCTGTGTTCCTGTTTTTCAGTTCATTCTCTGTCCACAGGACCACTCTGCCTTTCAGGTGGCACAGACTAACCAGCACATGAAAAAGAAACTTTTCATAGCTCCTTGTTAGGGCTTAGAAGACAAATAATAAAATTAAATTTTATATGATTATCTTTGTGATTCTTGTTCTAGCTCTTAACCTCTCCCAGCCCAATTCCTCCTTCAAAACACAAACAGTTTAGTGTGAGGAAATGAATACTGAAGTGAATGAGTATGGCAAATCACCCAGAACAAAGCTGTAGGCAAGGAATGAAGCCAATTTTCTTACCATTAGCATCTCAGTGGAAACTTAGGTGAAGACAACTCTTGGGACTCTAATTTCTGGCAAGAGCTGTACTGTATTGATTTAGTCTTATATTATTTACCTTCTTATTTATTTTATTTATAGCCAGAATCAGAATTTTAGAAGAAAAAGAAACAACACATTCACTTTGGATAATTCATATATGCATTGCAAAACCACTGATAATCTCAAGTTGAAAAGTATAAGTTATTAAACTGCAAAGTAATTTACCACTTTCCTCAGAAATTTTTTGAAAAATATTAGTTCATTAAAAAGCTGTGCCAGGGTTTCTGGCATCCAGCATAACTTAGCCAAATGCTACACCCCAGTCCTAGTGTCAGACTCCTCTGCAAATGCCCCCAAGTGAATTTGTTAATGACCCATTAGTACAATCTACACATTTTAAAGATGAGAGAACATCCCCAAGGTCACAAGGTGAATCCAGGGGCTCTGAGACTACTGTTTATTAAGCCAGCTGTTAACTAGAATATGCTTAAAATTCAAATTTCATCCTTCTAAATAAGCAGCTTTGCAGATCCAAAGAAAAATGGAAAATATTTAATAGTATTGGGAGAACAAAGACAAAAAATGATTAATAAAGATTTTGAGAAACAGATTGGTGAACAGATGTAAAAAATCTATGTGGGCTGTTTGTTTTCAGAAAAGGAAAGACTCAGTAGTCTTTACATACATGAAATTTTATAGGTGGTGATATAGATTTGTTTTCTAAGTGTAGAACTAAAGAGAAACAGGCAAAATTCAAAAGAAAAAAAAAAAGGTCTTGAGTACCTATTCAGGACTGTCCAAGGAAAAACAAATTAAGAGGATAGAGTCCATCTGTCAGAAATGAGTTGTTGCCAGTCCAAAGTGAAAGACAGGAAGGACAGCTGATGTCACAAAAAAGGTCCATCACATAGTCACCCAAAATTCACTTTTCTCATTTGATATTTTCTTCCAAAACACATATGGTACATTAGAATGCTATGCTATACTCAAAAGAATGAAAAGTATCTATAGCAACTCACATGCTAAAATGACCATGTTAAAATAAGATGCATTCTGCAGTATGTATAATGTGATCATATTTGTTTTAAAAATGTGTTTTAAGAAGTTACATGTGCATGACAGTAAAAGTGTGTTTGTGTCTATTTCTGTTTATGTGTATGAATATATTTACCACATACATAGAAAAGTTGTGGAGCACAGAAAACAGTTTATCAATTTATGGAGCAAACTTTCATGGATGATCATACCTCTTGGGAATAAGATTCTGAGGAGAGGTCTTTCAGGTTTTATTTAAATACTTTAAATTTTGTAAAAGTATATTGAGGTACATTTTGAGGTTAAAAGGCCCAAGTAACATACTGAATTTATGAAACCTCTAAAGTACACGCGGAGTTTTGAAAGACACCCAGACCGCTGCCTCCCACGGACTCATTTCCTTTGGCGCCTGTACCTTACAGTGAGAGAAGGTCACGTTATACTGGGCATCCTTGGACTGCGGGGAAGGCAACTCTGGGTCGACTACTGGGGCAGCCACTGCCGACTCACACTGGTCCCAGAATGTGTACTGGCAGAAGACAAAATTCGCGAGGTGGAAGGGCAGCCCAGTGGCCTCTTTAATTTTTACCTGAAGAGAAAGACTTTTTTTAAAAAGCAAATATAACTCCCATAAAGAAAACACTGAACTATGTATTCTTTTCTTATTTCAACTACCTCATATTTAAGTATAAGTGATGAAATAAATGAAATAGTCATCCATTTGACACCTGGAAATATCTGGAAATATGTGGCAACATTTCATTAAGGGTTCTATCTGTAATGAACTTTGCACCATAGTTCTGTAATCACAGTATATAAACTTGGCAACTAATTATACATACCCCTCTAAAATTTTTCTAATGACTAAGTTTCTGATAGAGATACAAATCTTTACTAGAAAAACATGATTCACTGAACAATATATAGTACACTCTTTGCATGCTAAATACACATAGACATTTGAAATATGCAACTATCATCATAAGGCTTGCTATACTTTGGAAAAAGTACTGTCCACTATTACATTTACTGTCAGAAAGTTTAAGTTTTACTATGCTCTATGAAAAACTTAGAAGACTTTCTATAAAATGGTTTTGAATTAAATAGGTCATTTATCTGCACCTCTCCACCACTGTGCTCTCACCCGGCATGTCAGCTTTTTGACTCGGTGAATGATTTCCCCACTGCTGTCTACAACTTCAAGACTCCCACTTTCACTGGAGTTCTCTGAGGAGTCATCCTCTACTATGCGCTCCGGGATAGCTCCTGTAACGCGCATCACTTCCACATGGAGACGCCCAGCAACCTGCATCAAGGAAGCAGAGCACCTTGGAGTTAGAGACACCCCATGAACAACAGGAGACATGAACCCTATGAGACAGAAAACACTCTACAATAGCCAGGGTGAGTGGCTCCTGCTTAGCCATCTCCAGCAACAGGAAACTCAACCTTCCCAGAGCCAGTCCATGCCACGGATCACCCTTCCATTCATCCTGCCTGACTGTGAGCCAAATTTACCTCCCTGCAACTTATGTTCTGGAGTCATTTCATTCTTATCCTTATTCTATGGGACAGCCTATGAATTGCTTAAAGGCATCTATCATATTCTACCTAGTGGAGCTTGCCCCAGGGAGAACAAAAGTGGGAGCACACCCCAGTTCAGCATATGGGTCTGCACAGGCTGGGGGGGGGGGGATTCGATCCTCAGACCTTGGGGCTACAATGAGCACTCAACCTGATGAACATCCCAGCATCCCCCATGACTTAATTTTGATAGTTTATATTATTAGGAGAGCAAGAAAAGACATGGATCCCATTTTCCCTAGTTTCTTAATCAATCTCAAGAACGTAATTTAAATGGAAGAAAAACCTCAAAACTTGAATCATTTTCTCCAAGGATGGCTTGTCCTTACCTCCCCCTGCTGGCTGATGATAGGGACTGCATACTGAAGTTTCACATCACAGAAGAGACACTCTAAGAACACATTAGCCACACCAATGAGGTTGTGATTCTCTTGAGCTTCATAAAAAGGGTCACCTCGTTTCCCATAGAGTCTCTTTGCCTGAGTGGTAGGAGAGACAGGTGGGTAGGAGAAGAGGAAACAAAACATCAAATGAAATTATATGATTTAAAACTAGCATTTAAAAAATGTTTATATTTATTCAAACAGGTTAAAAAGAAGCAAGGATCACGTCACATAAAAATAACAAAATCAGCACATGAAGGGGGGCTTGTTAGATGGGACATTAAGTGATATGTGTGTGGAGGACCCTCCTTTAGTTACTGCCTTGCCTTCCCTATCATAGCCTACCGACAGACTGTTTCATTTTATTCCCTTTGCCTCATTTCCTTTGCAGAGTCTTCTTCTCCATCACTAATGTCCAAAAAATGAATTAGGTTCTCTAAAATTATTATTTGCAAGCTACCCAGACACAATCTGGGAGCATGAGTATATGCTAAGGAATACAAATCCACGCTGCCTTCATCCAGCTGATTTTTCACAACACCAACACACAACACAAATCCACATGGCTCCACTTCATTTCACTTGAAGTGTTAGTCAAATGCAGGCAGGTAAGAATACGCTGTGTTCTCTCCAATTGGTTCCTTTCTGTGGGGGGGGCGGGGTCACATATTATATTACTGATCCAACTTAGCACTCCTTTCAAGATCACTTTTACTTTACTTTTCTAATGGAAATATCCAACGTACCACAACAAATATTCACTGGCGCTTGTGTGTGTGTGTATGTGTGTTCTGATGGTTAAGTCAGTTATAGTCTCTTCTTTTAACATGACCAAATCTTTACATTTTGCCACTTTTACCTCAGGAACTTTTTCCTTCCATTCTTGATAAAGGTCTCTCATATCAATTAATTTATTCTCCAGCTTCTCAATGGTCCACACTTGGGTGCCCTTTCCCTTCCTCCTCACTTGAATAGCTGGCTCACTCACTATTGCTCCTCTCTGCAGAATGAAGAAAACCAAAACAAAAAACAAACAAATTTTGTTATAGCTTTTTGGACTGCTAATATATATACAATATATATTTACAATATATATAGTTGCAAGTTAAAAAAACATAATGTATATAAAAGAAGATGAAATTCAACCACCTATGAAATATTTGAGTTTATTTTCCATCTTCTATGTATATGTAGGCACATACTTAATTTTTTTTATCACAACCAGAACCAAAACCAAACAAAAAAATAAATTTCCTATCCCAATTCTCTCTCCATAGTTTTTACATTATGATTACATTCTTGTGTTGTTAACTATTTTTCATGATTTTTAATGGTAACATAACAATTCATTATATGGAAATACTACTTATTTGATTAATTATGCAACTATTCAATGTCATGGCTGTTTCAAATTTTTGCTATTACAAAAAACACTATGAATTCATGGACAGTCAATAGTTTAGTGGTTACCTGAGGGTAAGGGGGGAGGTGGCTGGGAGAGCTGGAAGGGAGTAGGGAGGGTGCATCAAATATAAAGTGATGGAAAGTGAGCTGATTCTGGGTGGTGAGCACATAATACAATGCATAGACAACGCAATGCAGAATTGTACATCTGGAAACAATGTAATTGTTATCAACCAATGTCACCCCAATAAATTTAACAATAAAAAGTACTATGGTAAGCATGATTATACAAAAAGCACATAAAATTTTAAGTTCACTTCTATGATTATGAACTCAGAATACATTCTCAAAGGAGAACTACTTGGTCAAACTTATAAAACCCAGCAAGACTGATGGGATACTCCCTGACTCATTTCTGGCTTGCTCATTGGAGGAAAAAATGAATGGATGAAAAACTATTTTCTTCAAAATTTCTCCTTAAAGGAAAAATTCTTCAAGCTGAAGTGATGGGAAATGTTCAAACTAAAAAAAGGAAAATAAAAAATGATGAGAACGCCCCCAATGGTTGCAGAAGTGTCCTTCTGTGTACGTAAAGACAAGTATACCAGTCTTCCTTTCTTGTAGAATTCACTCTTAAAATGTTACTATATATTAAAAATATATACCTATCCCCCATTTCAGAAGGGGCATTTATATGAAAGAAAAGAGCAGGTGGAATTACTTACATACTCATGTATCTCTAGTTTCAAAGAAAGTATTTACATTAAACTTCAAGTCACCAAAACTCTCGTATGCTGATCATAACAAAGATAAGGGGTCTACAGAAGAAGTCTTATAAAGAATAAATCCTCAGGCTCCCATCAGGATCTCCTCATGTCTTGGAGGTCAGGTTGTCCAGTCGATCTGAAAGGATGTACTGTTGCACATCTTGCTCTCATTCTTACCTTTCTATTTGCACTGAGGTTTGTAGCAGGGATCTGCAGGGTCACTTGGTAGTCAGTGAGTCTGCTCATTTCCTCGGCTAAGAAGTTTGCCTCCCTGACCAAGGTATTGGCTTTCACCAGCTGCTCCCGCAGTTTTGCCAGGCTCTGACGGAAAAGTTCATCCCTGTGGGGTAGCACAAAAAGGAAGTGAGAAAATCGAAAAGAAAGGACAACTATAATCCTGTTTCTGAGTCATATTATTAGAAAGAGGTACAAGACTCCTTTCAGGCAATATTTTTTCAAGCTATTTTTGCCAAATCGCCTCTTATCTTTCCTCCTCCTCCCCATAGGATTCTGAGGGCTATCGGTTGGTAACCACTGATGAGGAGCAAATATGTGGAGTGATGTAACTAAAAACCATTTAAAAAATTATATAACATTTTAAAACTACTAGATTTTGATATGGTGATGTAAAAAAAAAACCACCCCAAAAAACAATAAAGAAATCCTTTAGGAAAAGACACGATTATGACTGTTGTGTGCTTTAGGGTCAAGGAAGGGGGTGGAGGGTGGGGTGGGCAGGTGAAAGAAATATGGAGTCAGAAAGAAAGCATTTTACATGATTTCTTCAGTTGGTAAAAGGTAAAAAGTGGGGACTCCATGGCAGCAGGAATTCTTTTTTCAACTTTCTCCACAATAGCACTTCCCGATAAAAGCTTCTCTGACATCCTAACTGGGTCAAAACCCTGTTACATGTTTTTCCAGCCCCGCATCTTTTGCCTCAGCAGTACATGTCAGCTATAATTTTTCATTTATTTATTTCATTATTTGTATAATTATTTGGCTAAAGTCTGTCTCTCCTAAGAGGCTGTGAATGCCCCTAGGGCAGGGACCCTGTATTTTCTGCTTATCATTACACTTAATGCCAGGCCAAGTATATGGCCGACTACAAGGTATCAAAAATTGCCCACTGAATTAAAGAAAGAGTACTTCTGGATTCCACATCTGAATCTGGGCTCAAAGGTAACAGAGTCTAGAAGATTGCTCTATGCCTTATATAACTTCTCTTTCTACCATTCACACACCTCCAGACCTTACTTCATTGGGGAATGATAAGCTTGGAACATATAAATCTGGACTCCTTTCTCACCTGAAAAATGATACAGGAGGTCCAGTGCAAAGATGTTAATATAAGTTGGCCACCTAGGGAGGGGAAAGGAAGGGGGGAGGGAGAGTTGGGGTGGGGGAGGTGGGAGTGGACACCCGATATACGGTGATGGAAGGGGATCTGATTCTGGGTGGTGGGCACATAATGCGATGCATGGGTGATGTGATATGGACTTGTACATCCGGAAACTATCTAATTGTTACCAATCAATGTCACCCCAATATATTTAACAATAAAAAAACAAACAAACAAAAAAAACGTATCACACACTGATGATGCTTGCCTTCCTGCCTTCTCTCAATTGTATTATCATTTTTTCTGTTATTTAGGTTTGATTACTTTTAGCCAACTCAGTCTTCTCTCTTTGCTATAATATCCAGAAAAAAAAGCCTTGCTGACTTTTCTTTTGAAACTTCTCATAAATCTTTGGGTTTTTTTGTTTTGATTTTATTGTTTTTTGACAGAGAGAGACAGAGAGAAGAGGGAGGGCTTTGACATGGTTTTGTTCCACACAGGTGGACACAGAGTGAGAACCAGGCTGGGGGCCTCCCGCATGGGAAGCACATCTCAGTTCAGCATATGGGTCCGCACAGGCCAGGGCCAGGATTTGATCCTCTGTCCCTGGGGCTGCAAAGTGAGCGCCTAATCCACTGAGCCATCGCGGCTTCCCCTCTCATTTTTATTCACTACCCCTGGTTCATGTCCTTCATACTCTCCCCAAAATCTCAGTGTTCAAGCTCCTCCTCCTCTACTACCAGATAATCCTTATAAACCCCTGCCTTTTTTGGGTCACTCCTTGGCTCAAAACTTTCTCTTCTTCCATAGAATAAACTCCAAATGTGCAAGTCTGCAGGCCTCTCATATACCCTATCTGAGGGTCTTGGACTTAATTCTTGCCACTCCTTTATAAATTGCCTTCTAGGCTAAACAAAACATAACTTACTCTTCTCCATTGCTTCACATTTGTTTATGCCAACCCACCTATCTAAAATGCCCTCCTACCGTTTCTCTATTTAAACTCTACTCTTCAAACTCACTTCAAATCCTTCCTTGCCAAGAAATCTCTGCAGAACACTCAGCTTCACTGGGGTCTCATCCTCCACTAAACAACCATGGCACTTACTGTGCCTTCTGCCCAACTGACCCTTAAATTCTTGCTTATTTATTCCGTAATTTCACACAATTTATATTTACTAAGTTCCTACAACCTGACAATTTCATTGTAGGTGCTGGAAATATTTCAGAGTGAAACTGATTCCCTGCTCCATGGAACTTATTTTCCAGTAAAGGTGACAAACAACCAATAAATGCCTTTGTAACTGTAACACTTCCTATTGTTGAATAGAAGTAAGATATAAATGAGAAAAGTGTACAGAAAATTAACTACTTCTCTAGTCTTTGTAATAATTCTCATTAGCTCTTAAAATATACTTGATTTTCACACCCTCAACATTTGCTTAGGTCTGAGTCCTTCAATACTTTATAAGCCATGAATTCACTTGGCTAAATGTCCCAGCTTCCTATATAACAACCCCCATTAATGACATCCTAATTTTATCCAGTAAAATTTAGTGACATCAATACTATAACCATTATTCAAAATATCATCCTTTCTACTTGTTTCTTTTTAAAAATTTGAGCCTCAAAGAGAATCAGTCTGCAATTTTGGGAAGTAAAAAAAATTTTTTTGACACTTACCTGAAAAACACTACAATTAAAAAGCAACCCAAGAAAAACAAAGAAGAAAACAACAAAAAGGATAAAACAAAAACAAAAGAAAGCAATCCATCATTTTCATTGCATACTTCTGTTTTTGTCTTTTATAATCTTCAACACATAGAAAAGTACACAGGGGTACAAACAGAAAGGCTATTAGTGGGTACCATTATACCAATTACCTTTAGCTAGCTGTTACTTAGAATAAAGCCACTAGCTCACAGTAAATATAGAAAAGACAGCTCTTCAGAAACATCTGCTGACCTGTCTTTTTTATCCAGGCACAATAAGATATAAAATACATTATAAGTACGATAAATATTTATACTTCAGAATCCAGACAGGTGAGCAGGCAGCTCCTGATTTAGAACAGTCAAGTACATCATTATTAATGCACAGTAGGGTTCCCTTTGCTCCTCTTAGGGCTCATCTTCCTTGGATGTGGCTCAAGTTAAGCATCTCGCTGCTTGAGAGAGAGGCAGTGTGGTCACAAGCATTAGAGTAGGAGCTCTAGAGATAGGTGGCCCTTGCTTTTGACCCCACTGTACAACCTTACCAGCTACATGACTTGGGACAAGTCATTTAATCTCTGTCTCCGTTTCTTCATGTGTGAAATGGGGGGTGAAAATGGTAAAATACCACAGCAAATGTAAAGACTGTAAGAATATAGGTAAAGCACTTACTGCTTGATACACAATAAGTGCTCTACAAATGTCAGATGCTGTTATTATTATTATTATTATTATAAGACAGGAGGTATTTATAGGTCTATAGACAGACCTAGGTTCAAACGCTGGCCTTTTCACTTACCAGGTGAGTGATTTAAGCAGTATATTTCAACTGATCACCCCATCTACAACACAGAGATACAAGCCTCCTAACTTGGTACCATTTTTACTGAAGTATAAGGGAGGCAGGTGTGTCTTTCATGACTAACAGTAAACATACTTAGGATGGGTTACTATCCTTGAAAAGAAAAGCCAATTGCTAACAATCTAGGTATGAAACTACGAGTTCCTCCTGTGCTAGGTGGATAGCCCTGTGGCAGGTCCCCTGCACCGTGCTTACCTCTCCTCGGCCCACTGCGTCACCTTCTGCTGAGCAGTCTGGCTGCTGTAGGCCAGGCGCTCGGCGCAGCTGCTCGGGGGCTGCCGCTCAGGGGACAGCTGCTGGCGGAGCTGTTCCAGCTCCCGCTCGTACATGAGCCGCTGCTCCTCCAGGGCGCTCCGCTTTTCTTCCAGGTACTGTTTCTCCAGGACCTGAACCACATTTTGAACTGGGTCTGGTGAGCCAAGAGACAAGGCAAGGTGTCTACAGTGGTGGCTAAGATAAGCATCCTGCCAATGCTGCTTCAGCAAGAAGTCTCCCCTAGAGTATGGCTTCCCAACAGGCTTCTGTGAGAAGCCTGAGTAGCCCTGGCAGATGAGTCCTCTCCATTTTCTTTTTACTAACAGTACAGGTGAATTCCCTACATGTGAACGTTGTTCACATCTACAATGTTCCTTTCGTTAATTTGAGGGGCTCATCCTAATGTTTAGCTAGATCATTAATCTACTATAAGCAAAAGGTAGAAGAGAAGGGGACAGGATTTCATCCACTGAGCAGAAAAACATCATGAAAACTAGGGCAAGGTCAAAGACAGAGCTACACAAGATTTGATTTTTATGGTAGTCAATTTCTGTACCTATTTAGCATTGCCTTTGCTATATAACAAAGGGATTATAGCTCTGATTTTCATCTCAAAACTTATTATTCCTGAGTTTCTCTAACATGGGAGCAAACTTACAGATCACAGCATATATTTGAAAATATTGAGTACATGGTGTGGCAATTTCTCAGGTGCTAATATCTAAGATGGTAATTCACTCAAAAAAATGTTTCCAATCTTTTTTTTTTTTTTTGATGTTGCATATCTAGAGGTCACCAACATATGTACTGGTGAAAAGGCATAGAGGTACTAGTAAGTCATGTGCAAAGGGGCCATACTATGAACTAATGGTGGCTGTGATTTGATTCTAAAGAGCTAACTGGCGGGTGAGGACATTAGCTTGGCAATGGCCAATGGACTCAAAGCCACAGAGAAAGATTAAGGCACCAACCACATGTTCAAAGAAGAATGTTACGAAAATCTCTAAGTGAGTAAACGGAAGGGAAACAACATGTCATGACTATCTAGATGGTAAAGAGAAAACCATCATCATATAAATATTTCCTTGGAGTACAGGAGACCTAGAGGAGATGCATTCACATTTGCATACTAGCCTGGGACATAATTTTCTCCTTGTACATGGACATACCTGCCTGATATTCAGTACTATTTATGTTATTTCCACATATTAACACTCAGTTTACTTTCCAGGCTAAGAGTAAAAAATTAAGATGACAAGAGAAATTTATATAACACCTGATAATAGTTATTTACTGACTTTTCCAGAGGACTCTATCAGTTTGTGAAATAAATGTGTAAACTGTACTAATTTACTATATAAGCAATAAGAGAAAAAGCATGTTATCTTAAAAATGTAAGGTCAAATAATACAAAAAATTAGAAAGCAATTAAAAAATATCACAATATGCAATGTGTAGGTGAGTTGTTTTAATAAAAATAATCACAATGGCAATAATAATTCTATTAGCTACTGGTTATATCTCAGGTAGAAAAACTATATCCTTTGCATGCATGCATCATCTCATGAAAGCTTTGCAACAAACCTAAGGGTGAATTATCATTCCCATTTTAAAACTGAGGAAATTGGGGCTCAGAGAGGTTAAATAGCTGACTTAAGATCACAGCTGACTGCAGATCAGAGATAAATGGCTGAGGTGGACAAAAAATTATTAATAAATATAGTACTCTAATCTCTCATTTTTTACTCAGAATTAGTACTGTGTTAATGAGCAGAAATTTTTTTTAAATACTGTTATTTGCTGATACAAAATTCTTGAATTCAAGATTTTTTCAAAGCAGAAGAGTTTTTTTTCATAAAGTCCCTAAGATATGTTCCTTGAAAAGCTGATGGAAAATTAACCACCAACCTCATTTCACCCCTACCAACTACCCACAAAACAAAACAAAACCAAAACAAAAAACAAAAAATACCTACACAAAGCCAGTCCATGAATGGGCAAGACCATTTTCATAGAGTAAAAATCTATGTACTCCAAAGCATTAGAATTTCTGACATGGACTTAAAACTTCTGAAAAAATAAAAAATACAGTGACTTTTTTTTTTTTTTTTCCTTTCAGGAGTCTGAAGAAATTTTAAACCTAAGGGCTAGATAAAAAAAGTTCTCTCAGAATTAAAAAAAAATTTTTCTTAAACAGTATATATTTTTGCTCTATTTTTAGGTTTAAAAAGTAAAGGTCCTCACCATCCATTTATATTTCTATAGTTTTATCTTGAAGGGCAATTACTTAGTGTTTATGAATCTTTTAGAGAGAAAAAGTGGAAAACATACTATTTTTTCTTTTTTTTTGGTTGTTTGCAAATTTTTTTTTCTTTTCTTTTTTTTTAAATTTATTGTTAAATTTGATGAGGTTACATTGGTTGGTAACAATTATAAAACATACTATTTTATAAAAGTATATGCTAGAGTTTTTGCTAAAAGATACTGACTAAGGTATCTATCTAATCCTTATATGAGGTGGGCTGATACAGTTTGCCTCCACTGTAATATTTTTTGTTACATTAGCCATATCTGGATATAACTAGTTCATTGTAGTCACATGGTATCTCCCTCCATCATTCTTGACCTTGCACTCACAGATACTTACATTTTTCACCCAGAGCACACTGAAATGGAACAGGGTTCAGAGATGTTCAGTTCAAACAGTGTACTATTATTGAATTCTTAACAGTGAAAAAAGTTCCTCCAATTTTTTGGAAATTTTGTAAAAAGAAGGTGAGAACTTCTTAAAGAAGATCGTTACAGGTGATGAAAATTGGGTCCATCATTATGACCCCGAGAACAAAAGGCAGGCCGTGGAACACCGTCATAAACACTCACCTCAGCAAAAATTTTTCAAAACTCAGACCTTGGCGAAGAAGGGTCATGTTGACTACTTTTTGATCTGAACACTCTTCCAGTTCTATGTGCATTGGGTGAAAAATGTAAGCATCTGTGTGTGCAAGGGTAAGAATGATGAAGGGAAGATACCATGAAATTACATACCCTGTTTCCCCGAAAATAAGACAGTGTCTTATATTAATTTTTGCTCCCAAAGATGCGCTAGGTCTTATTTTGGGGGGGAAGCCTTATACGTATTTCAGTGAGAGGCAAAACTGTAAGTAGGTCTTATTTTCGGGGGATGTCTTACTTTCGGGGAAACACGGTAGAAACAGATATATCCAGATATATGTAATGTAACAAAATATTACAGTGGAGGCAAAATTTATCAGCATGCTGTTATAGTATCTACTTGTTAGTCAGTGGTGTGTAGAAACACACATGATCCCAAATAGTAGAGGAGATTTCACCCCAAGGTTCCAAGCCATGCAGAGGCAATGTGACCAAGGCTATTTTAAACTGCATTAGCAGCCGCCATGACTAACACCCCTACTACTCACCAGGCTCTGTCAGTGGCCGCAAATCGCCATGTATACATGGAAGAGACAGAGATGCAAAGCACCCCTCCCTGAGCCTGCCGAGTGCAGCCCAGCAAGCCCTGCCCAGGGACTTGGGTCTGGCCTGCCACATACAGCCCTAGTAGAGGTACAGGGGCTGAGGCCTGTTTTTCTTAAACACACCTAATACAAGTCTAGAAATACCTTTCTCTTAGATATATTGGATAACATTTCCTTTTCAAATTAATTAACCAGTTTCAAGCCTTGATCCCTGAAAAAAGCCTCTTTTTTAAACAGATCACTGCAATCAGCAAGTCACTCTGACTCTACAATATGGCTTAGGACAGAAGCCAAAGATTATTTGGCTTATTCTCAAATGACCAATCAACTACCAAGAGATTGTCCACAGCCCTATTTTTCCCTTATCACTTTTCTCCTTTTAAATGAAATGTCTTAAACCTCAGTGAACCTGGCGCCAAGGCCACGATACCAAACAGGTCAGTATTAGGAAGAGAGAAAAGACCACATTTACTATGGGCAGAATACTTCTCTTCTTCATTAGTTTATTCTTTACCTGGTATGTAACTAAATGTAACTATGAAATAAACTCAAACTTACTTATCTGTCCCTGAGAATGGAAAAGAGAGGGTGGTAGAGGTGGTATTTGCTGGACATTTATATGAAAAGGAAATTAGAATTAATTCACACCAAGATGCCCAAGGCACTAAATTGAAGAAAAACAGATCCTTTGGGGGGAAAAAAGAACCTTTAATCCCAGATAGAGTAAACAGGCTCTATGACCCTTCCCCAGCCCTTTAATTGCTCTGTGCTTTAGGGATACTATTGACTCTGAGAAGACAGATGACTGTCTGATTCCTAATTTTGAACCTTTGGGAAGAAGGCATTATTGTCTACAATACTACATTTGCTTTTACTCTTACTTCTAACAAACTGGGTTTTAGATCGCTATTTACTCTACAGACTCAGAAATAATGTCCTGGTCTATTATTGATATAAGTAAATGTACATCTAAAAGTACAATGTTCTCTGTCTGCCGTGTTGTCAACAGTAATAAAATCATTAGTAACAGTAGAAATAATTCCAAGAGCACTTTTGTGCTGTTGATGCATGGGGAAAAGAACAGCTATCAGATCTGAACCACTGGAAAGGTAGTGGAGTTGGGACATAGGGAGGCAGGGGTCTTAATTGAAAGGGGAACATTCCTCAACTAAGATAAAAGAGTTCCTCTGTTAGGGATAGAAGTTCAGCTTCTTCCTAACTGCGTTAGATTTTGCCAAAGCAGGAAGCAAAAGCATCAACCAGCAGCAACTGCTAAAAACCAGTCAAGCTCCCTCATGCTAATGCCCATCAGTTGAAACCTTTATCCCAGTGTTTGTGGAGGAGCTTCGTCTGAAACCACAGGAGAGGGAAGAGGATCTTCAAGTAGGACCACCAAGGGGAAGACCACCAGGCAGACAGGCTTATTAACGGGAAGCCACCTAACAGCAGAGGTGAATCAACACTTTATCAGAGTATGTCTGTGCGCCCCACAGGGAAGCTCCATTTACCAGCGGCCTTGGGTAAGCAGTAGGGTGGGGAGGGAAAAGCACTACTCTTAAATAGACAAAACAAACCCTGGAGAACAAGGTCTGATTTGGAATACAAGTAGGTAACTCATGTTAATACTAGAAGCCAGGTACTGATGACTAATTGGTTTGGCAGAGAGGATTGCAGGAATTAACAAATGCTTACTAAATACTCACTGATTATTCAGTGGTTTTTGTGTAACAATTGGATTAAATTAGAAATCTATGATGTGGGATGATACGTGATTAAACTGATGCCATGAGATACTCTGCAGTGTTAGAGGACAGAGCATTGAGAATTCTGTAACCTCATCGAAAGAATGGGCATTTCTCTACCCGAAGTTTGGAACTTATACCCACCATCACATCCCACATCCATCCAGGCTTTCCAAACAATCACTCGCACGAGGCTTGTTGCTCAGGCACATTGTTAAATGACACGTTAATGAGATCCTGTGCCTGAACCTCTTTGGAACATCTTTCCGGATTCGCCCATTTGATGAGCAAGTAGCAGAGTGATCCACCTTGTGTTGCAGTGTCAAAAGCCCCAGTACTGAATTTGACCCCTAGTCTTTTTTTTTTAAGATTATTTTACTGATTTTTGGCAGAGAGAAACAGAGACAGAGAGAAGGGGGAGGGCCCAGAGCACTCTCCGTAGTTGACATTAGTTTTCCATATAGTTTCACTCCACAGGCAGGCACAGGGCTGTGCAGGGCAGGAACTGGGCCGGGAGCCTCCCACATAGGTCCCGGCAAGAACTGAACTGGGGGCACACCCCAGTTCAGCATGTGGGTCCGCATGGGCCGGGGCCGGGATTCGATCCTCGGGGCTTCAAAGCGAACGCTTTACCCGCTGAGCCATCCCAACTTTCCCTGATCACTAGTCTTAACAATGTTTAAAAAGAGAAAGTCCCAAACTCCCTCATGAAATAATTTTTTTCTCCTTTTTTGTTGTTGTTCTATATACTTCCTATTAATACATTATACTTATTTCTCAATATGGCCTTTCTTCATACTTCATTTTTATAATTAAAAAGAGGTCCTTGAGGCTAAAAATCCATAAATAGAGATAAAGAGAAAGGTCAAAATCTTAACTCCTGCAAAAGAATCCTTAATTTGATGTGCCAGAGATCTGACTGACCATTCACTAGCCATGTTCAGGCTCTCCCCAGATAGGCATATTCGAAGAGTCGAGTGAGAAAGTAAGAATCTGAGGGAAGAACACACCTATGAAAAACAAAATGCTCTCCAGGAACCCTGTCAGGTAGAGGCTGCCTGTCACAGGGTTACTAGACGCCCTCCCTGGTTCAAGCTAAGGATCCTCAGGTATCCAAAGAACAGATAAATGGGAAAGTGAGGTGGACAAAGTCCAAATACCAACTTCTTCATGTGATCCTGAATGCAGCCTCAACTGTATCCTGGTAAAATAGTTTTAGTCCCAGAAATGTGGTCTCGTGCTTGGTGACAGGGAAAGTTCTCTGTCCTGCTTCCAGTTCCCAGACACTCAGTGTGACCATTAGGAGACTGGGAGATGGAAAAAGGAAGGAACAGGTTTATAAAACAACAAGCAAGGAAAAACTCTGGTGTGCATTTTATTGAATGCATGTTAAGTGTGCATGAACACAGAAGAAGAAAGAAGAGGTAAAAGACTGCCTCTGAGTCATAGATAGGAAAAACTTTAATACAAACATTGAAAACCTTCCAGAAAGAAGGACCTAGAATTACTGCTTTAAGGAGAATTTCTTCTTTAAAGATTTGAGACAAGTTGGAGTGTAGGTCAAGCAGAGGACCGATAAAGCCTTTTATTTTATCTCTTAGTTCTGTATAAGTTACCAGAGTATATAAACACATTCACTTTGGATGACTCATATATGTGTTGAGAACCACGGATAATCACAAGTTGAAAAGGATAAATTATTAAATAGAAAAGTAACCTACCACTTTCCTCAACATTTTTTTTTTGAAAAATATTAAGTTCATTAAAAAGTTGCAACAGGTTTTCTTGTACCCAGAGTAACTTAGCCAAATGCCACACAATCACTTCGATCCCAGCATCAGACTCAGCTATAAATGCCCAAAGCGAATGTGCTCAGTAAGTCTCTTTGGGCTATAATTTCCAGTTGATTTTACAGTAAAATGTGACTTTTATCTCTCCATTAGACTCCATCTGAAATTCCTGGATTCATATTCTCCTGGGGATTTTCATACCTGGAAGGACTCAGAAACAACAGGTCCAAGAAAAAGATTGATAAGGAATCCCATCACAGTCATTCAGTTTCCACTCTGGGACCATGGAAATGTTACAACTGGCTTGTAAACAGGGGGTCTCACAAAAATGCTACCCAATTCTCGGTGACCTGGGGGAGCAGACCAGGCTCTGGAATTTTTAATTAACCCTTTACCAACAGCCTTTTAAAGGAATTAGCAATTTTATGTGTCTAAATCTCAGATTCTACCCTTCTATGTATTTATCCCTTGTTGAATGGTGTGAGGTAAAGAACTGCCCATGATGAGGGAGTTTGGAGTTAGGGCCTTACCGTTACTGTTCAGTGTTTTCATGATAACCTCCATCTGTGCAAATTCATAGTTATAGTCTGGTTCCGAGGAAGCTTCACTGGCAGCATCCAGGTCGTGCTCTGGAGGGCTTGCTTCTCTTTCAAAGTCTTTCAACCAATCTCGCCGTTTCCTCTTAGGTAAATTAATCCTGTGGGTTTTTTCCCCATTAGAGAAAATCAACTTGTTTCACACTCAAATAACAGAAAAAAACTGTATCAAAATATTAGTGAACACAAAGAGTTACCTAAAAAAGTGGTTATTTCCCCACAGGATTCTGTCACCGTGCCATAGCTGGGTGGTACTGCACACGAGGGTGCCATTGACACAGGACCTGAAGGAACACCAGGGGAAATGTCAGCTGAATGGTGAAGAGCACAAAACCCAGCAGCCTCAGTAGCCAAAGAGGTAACTTGGAGAACTTTGTCTTAATAGATACATTCTACTAATACCTGAGGAAGGAATGGCAGAATTGTAACCATCGAAACACTTGATCTAATAAGCATTGAGGATCAGGGCTGTCAGTATCCTTTAAAGAGAGAGAGAACCTGATGTGATAATCTCCTGTAGGAGACAGACATCACCACCTATGGAATATTCATGTAAAAATTTAAGCTGAATCTGATCAAAAGCTTCTATATCTAAATACCAATTTAGGAAAAAGAGAGAATAGTGGAAGATGATAAATGATGCCATGGGATGCAATGAGCAAAATAGAAAACTCTAGGACCAGAGTGTTGAAACTAGGTGGATTCAACAAATAAAATGCAAGGAAAAAGTAGTGGGAGTAGAGAGAGAGAAAAAAGGAGGGGTAACCCACAGGCTAAAAGAGACCTAAGAGACATAACAACCAATGACAATGGTTGAATCGTATTTGGATCCTGATTTCAAGAAACAACTGAAAAAAAAAACATTTATGAGACACAACCACAGAAATCTGAACACTGACTGGCAATTTGCTTTAACCCATTTCCCATTTAGAAAAAAAAAAAAAGTATAGCTTGCTGCCTCATTAATTTAATTTTACATAAGAATGCTCTTTGAGGCTGAAGCAAATCTGACTGGTTTTCAATGTGAAAATAAAATATAAAAACTGTTCTTTGGGATTTATTTCTAAACAGAGCTTGGCTCTAATCCTAATGTAACAATGTATATGATGATCAGCATTTAATAATTTTTTCCTCGAGTAGGAATACTGTTTTCTAGGCATTAACATTTTCAGTGATTGAGAATTACTATATTTTGGAAATAGAAATACCACTACCAAAAACAGAATGCTATAAATAGAATGATGTCATTTGTTTCCAAAGACTATCAATATACTAGAGTGATGCAAAAATAATAATAAAAGTGAAGTATTGCATGGCAAAATCTGGAGGTAAGGTTAGGACTGTAATCCACAAGTTATCTTGGGATAAATGCTGTAGCTGCAAGACCCGCCGGCGAATATTCTCAGGGCAAATAAGGTATGAGTTAAAATAACCCAGAGGGGAGAGAGGAGGAGATGTGAGCATGTAAGTAAAACAAAACCGTCTACAAGGTGTTCATCCTGAAGCTAGATTATGGACATATGAGTTCATTATACCATTCTTTCCACTTTTATATGTTCAAAATTTTCCATAATAATTAGGAAAAACATAAAAAGAAAACCATCTTTAAATCCCAGATAGCTACCAAACAAGTTATAAAAACAAAACAAACAACTGGGGGTAGGAGAGAGTTCTGACAGTCTTTGTAATCACAACAAATGATGTGTATCATGTCTCTGGGATTATGTCGGCCTATGCATCTTGAACTTGTAGCTGTCAAGGGGCTGTGACGTCAGCTGTCTGAATAACCCACTGCAAACACTTTCATAGGATTTCCTGCTTATCCCAAGAGCTTAGCAACTAATCATTTGACAGAGTTAAAGCATAGTCATTGTGACACTTTTTTTAGGGGAAGACAAAAAGTCTTCCAGAATTTTTGGCAGACAATTTTAGTCTTCTCATAAATGTTTCCTTCACTTAAAAGAGGTTTGGTGGTATTTAAAAACAAAATATTATGGGAAGAATTAGCAGCTTTATATATCTTGCTTTTTTTTTTTTTTTTTTAGGTTTATTTTATTGTTTTTGACAGAGAGAGACAGAGAGAGGAAGGAGGGCCCAGAGCAGTCTCCATAGTTGTACGTCATCAGTTTTCGACATAGTTCTATTTCACAGAGGTGAGCAGGGGGCTGAGCAGGGCAGAAACTGGGCCAGGGGCTTCCCGCATAGGAGGCATGCCCCTGCGAGCTGGAGGCCATACTGGGGCCTCCCACATGGGAAGCTCGACCCCAGTGAGAACTGAACTGGGGCCATACCCCAGTTCAACATATGGGCAGGGGCGGGGCTGGGATTCAATCCTTGGACCCCAAGGCTGCAAGGCAAGTGCTTAGCCCAATGAGCCATCCTGACATCCCCAGTACCATTAAATACCTTAATAATTATGTCACTATAACATAAGAACTACAAAATTTCAAGCATCATATATGACAATGATTTGTGGAAGATCATTTTTCAATGGACCAAGAAGTGGGGGGATGGTTTGGGGATGATTCAAGTGTCAGGTTCCCCTTGACTGTCACTTGCCACTCACTGATAGGGGTTTGATATGAGTCTGCAAGCAATTGATTTATTAAGGTCTCTGTGCGGTCAAACCTCTCTGCTAATGTTAACCTGTCTTTGTAGCCGTTCCCAATTCCTAGCATCCCCTGAGATCATCAGACATTGAATTCTCATAAGGTGCACACAACCTGGATGCCCTGCCTGCGCAGGTCACAGTAGGGTTTCACGCTCCAGGAGAATCTAATGCCGCCCCTGATCTGACAGGAGGCGGAACTCAGGCAGTAACGCAAGTGATGGGGAGCAGCCAGAAGTACAGATGAAGCTTCGCTCACTCGCCTGCTGCTCACCTCCTGCCATGTGGCCCCTTTCCTGTCAGGGCACAAGACTGGTCTGTGGCCCAGGGGTTGGAGACCCCTGAAGTATGCTATTACTATCAGTCTCAGTTTTACATCACTTAGAAATTTATATGGCCGATATTAATAGAATAATTTGATATGAATGCAATGTTTTCCTCATAAAATTGAATGCTCTGAATTACATTATCTCTGTTAACAAATATTGTTATAGAACATCATTTAAACTTTATACCTCTTTATTAAATAATTTAAGACAATATTTAATATAAAAGGAAAAGCAAATATATTATCCTGTCAATTCTCAAAATTTTACATATTAACACCTGGTTTAGTAATTTTTCAAAACAGTGGAGTTATCTGATCAACTGCTTTTTACACGGTATATTACACAGAGTAACAACTAATTTTATTCAACATTTATATGTGTCAGGCACTGAGACAAGTGATTTACATGTTTTGTCAACTATTATCCCCACTTACTATGTTAGGAAACTGAAGTTTATATCAAAGAAGTATATTATCCCAAATCACCCAGCCAGTCAAGGCAGCCTATCCCAAAACGTGGTGCTTAAAATGGTGCTATTCAGGCTCTGTATTGGAAAGCAATCCCCACAGACCCACTGCAGCCTTAACTCTGATAAAACTGAAGAAGACAGGGTGAAAGAGGCAGTCTGCTTCTGCAAATAAGGCATGCAAGACATGGTGAGCAGCCATGTACTGTTCTTACCTTGCATTTTCTTTCGGCGTGAGAGTGACATCGCCATCAGGTGCAATGTCAATCTCACAGTGCTCAGGCTGAATTCCTATACCAAACAGCTGGATGTCCTGAGAGGTGTCTGCACCCACCCTTGTATGATCCTAAGAATCAAGCATTAAAGAAAAGAAAAAGCCACACTTCAAGTAACTCAACAGAAACTTCTCATGATCAAGTTCAATAATGCAACAGCAAATGTAACACAATATTAAATGAATCAGACAGGAGATGCAAGATATGTGGACCACTATAAGTCAAAGCTAAACTTAACCCACTAAATTTTAAAAAAATGTTTCAACAGGATGAAGGGGAAAACCCGGATCAACAGCGATTAGATATTGCTTCAAAATATAAGAAAATTGGGACTCGACAGTAGAATATTTTGAGTTCCAATCTTTTTTAAAAGATATATTTTATTGTTTTGAAAGGTAAGAGAGAGAGAGAAGCGGGAAGGGCCCAGAGCAGTCTTCACTGTTGTACATCATTAGTTGTGACATGGTTTCATTCCACACAGGTGGATGTGGGGCCCCATGGGGTGGGAACCAAACTGAGGGGCTTCTGCATGGAAGGTGACAACCTTTGCTGCCATCCTGGCAGTTACCAGCTGTGCCACAGTTCAACATATGGGTTTGCATGGACCTTGTGGTTGCAAGGCATGTGCTCAACCTGCTGAGCTATCCTGGCTCCCCCTTGAGTTCCAGTTTTAACTCAACAGCTTATTATTGATGTGACCACAGGCAAGCCATTTCATTCGCTGAGCCTCAGTTTTTTTTGTTTGTTGGCAATACCAGGACAATATTATCAATTTGATCAACTTGACAGGATTCTTTTAAGGATCACCTGAGGTAACAGTTAAAGTGCCTTGAAAACAGCCATTAATATATAAATTCAAAAATCACTGTTTCATGGTTATATATTTTAAAATATATATTATATATATATTATTTATTTTCTATATATTTTAAAATATATAACCTTTAACATGTTAAAAATAGTTGAGTACTTAATAGTATCAGAAAGAGCAGTGATGCTTGTCAGTTATAATGTACAATGTACAATGTACAATAATGTATTATTAGCATGACTTTAAGGACCTCAAACCTCACATATATATGGAATGTTATTCCCAGTAATTCATCACTGCTCAGCCCCCTCTGCATTTTCTTTTACTCTAAAAATCATTTAATCACTATGATAACAATACTTTCCTATTCAACAGAAAAACTGTGAGTACTGGTCTTTCAAAACTAAGATTTCAGAAACAATTCCTTACTCCTTAATCATTTCCTGAACAGATCTTAAGTGTTAGTAGACTCTCAACAAGTCAAGGGCTATTTGTGCCATATTATGTCTCTGGATAAAAGAATAAAAAAGATGATATAAGATGGAGCTCCTTGTTTCATTCTGGTTTATTCTCCATTGCATTTTGTATATTCACTAAGCAGATCAACTATCTAGCCTTTCACAAGGGGGGTAATTTCTCTGCATTTAGAGATTTAGGCATGTGGACAGTTTCCCTATTTGAAAGAGATGTCTTATTTCTTTCTTAACAAAATAAGCCAGCATTTCTAAAAGTATGGTCTGAAAGCCTCTAGGGTCTCTGCAAACCACTGAAGGGGCTCATAAGGTCAAAACTACTCTAATAAAAATACTGAAATATGTGTTTTATGCTCTCATTTTATCACAAGTAATAGTGTTTGCCAGAGGCTATATTATATGACGTGTAATGTCATGGGTATGAAAATTAATGACTGTATGTTGAACATGTTTGCATTTTTAAATGTTCTCAGGGGATGCCAGGATAGCTCAGCGGGTTGAAGCACTTGTCTTGCAGCCCCCCATAGTCTGAGGATCAAATTCCAGCCTCAGCCTGTGCGGACCCATATGCTGAATTGGTGTGCCCCCAATTTGGTTCTCACTGGGGTGAGCCTCCTATGTGGGAGGCCCCTGGCCCAGTTCTTGACCTGCGCAGCCCCACAACCACCTGTGGAATGAAACTATGTAAAAAAGTAATGACATGCATCTATGGAGACTGATCTGGGCCCTCCCCTTGCTCTCGCTGTCTCTCTCTGTCAAAACATTAAAAATAAATCTTTAAATTAATCTATAAATAGATAGGTAGATAGATGTTCTCAGCTTTAGTATCTAATATAGAGAGGGTGCCAAAAAATGTATACGCATTTTAAGAAAGGAAAAAACTGTATTAAAATTGTAATACTCAATATATATTGACAACAAAGGATGAATACAAGTCACATTTGACTTCTGCAATTATAAAAGGTGCTCAACGTGGTTACCATCAGCATCCAGACACTTCTGATTACAGTGAACTAGTGCTTGAGCAACATTGGCCAAAGTGTGCACTTGTATCACTGCACATGATGTTTCAATTTACCATACGTCTCAAACATCACAAATGTGTGCAACTGTTAGGCGTGTTGGAGGTTCTGTTACACACTGACGCCTCCACTGTCATACTTTCATAACATTCTCAAATTTCGATTACCACTTCAAAATGGCCTGTGTGCCTCGAATGACAACTGTGCTCCTACCCTTTTCTTTTGACTGTCCTACCTGTTGCATGGTGATGCTAGCATTCATTTGATTAACACCATTTTTTGAGTGAATGTCATACCACACAGTGCTACTATAATTCAATCCAACTTCAAAAAATAATACATAAATTCTCTTAAAACGTGTATGAATTTTTTTTTGGCACCCCCCTCCCCCCCATTAGTCAATATAGACAAATCTAACTCAGATACACACAAGCTCTTTGGAGTCCTCGATACATTTTTAGAGTGTAAATAGGCCCTGAAACTAGAAAATTTGAGAACTGCGGCAGGAAGTTATCCAGTGTGGTCAGTGGCATACCCTGAGGCCAAAGTGCCAAATCCAACAGGCTATATCCCATTTCCACATTTGACAGAAGAGTATGAGACCAAGTTATTTTCTGAAGATGTAGGTCTAGAAGAGATAGATAGGAAAGAACTCTAGCTGTTTACCACAGGAGTTTTAGTCTCATGTTGACCTTGGGATCTCCTTAGAATTACTCAGAAGCATAACTGTGGCTCTCCAGAGCATCTCAGGATGTTCATGACTGAATCTAGATATCCTCAGAATCCTTGTCGCCACAGCCTGGGATCACCTTGACACCCCCAGCTGCCCACTTGTGCCTCTCCGATGCCCCGACTGCACAGCCCAGGATAATATAAAATAGCTGGTTTTCATTCTCAATGGTGACCTGACTGTTCTATGTATTCTCTTACTTTTAACAATGACTAAGCTGGATACAAAAAGAAAAATCATGGGATAGGAACACAGATTTAATTGGGAGTTACACATGAATGAATCAGAATTGCAACTATGTTTTTTTTTGTATGCTCTTACCTTTAAATAATACACCAGAAGTTCATTGAGAGCAGGGTCTGCATTCAGGTTGACTAAGTAGCACTTGTCATCCCCCACCTTGATACCGGATGTCTCCAGGGAAATCCCCATACTTTCAAGTTGTCGTTGTCTCTCCTGTGCACAAAGCAGACAAAAGCAGGGAACTCTATTTGTTGCTCTATTCATCAGATGTATCCATGGAAAGCGTAAGTCACTGTTTCTGGGGACAATGCCAATGAAATTACACATTCCATTCAGCTTAACCAAGTTTACTCAGAGCCTAAAATGTGCGGCACTTTGCATCGGTGTTCTGGGGACGCTTGGGTGAACCAGACACTGTCTTGCACTTCAGGGATTCACTGTCTGGTAGAGACCAGGAAGTCTTCAAGAAGAGAATACATTTGAGGTGGTTCTTGAAGCCTAAGAATTTCAAAAGGCAGAAAAGGGGGAGTAGCAAGATAAGGACAGGGTGTTCTGTGGGAAGGGCACAGGAAAGCAGATACAGACTCTGGGCATAATGGAGGATTTCAGATGCCAAGAGCCTCAAACAAATGTGGGGAAGCAGTGGGAGATAGGGCTGGAAGAGCGGATTGGGTCCCTCCTGCAGAGGGCCTTGAATTCATTCATTCAAGACATAGTTATGTAATAGGTACTGATCTAGGGCTGAGAATACTACAGCGAACAAAACAATGCCCCATTTTCAGGAAAACTTATACAAGGGCTGCCCAGAGAAAATCCAGCTATAAATACCTCTAATTTTCCTATTACATGGCTGGATACTTTCTGGATAGCTCTCATAGTCTAGTGGAAAGAGACAGACCATAAATAAAAACAGATGAGTAAAAAACCTGTTATATCTTTTTAACAAACTTATAGAATTTCCAATATGGTTAAGCAATGTACGAGGAATGGAAAGTTAAGTGTGCATGTGTATGTTTGTGTGCAGATGTGTATGTGTGAGAAAGAGAATAATATCTACAATAAACATAGGCAAACAGCTGGAGTAGAACTCTATTACTGCCTTCAAGCTACTTGACTGGGGTGGTCTAATATTTCTAAGTGGTCAGTGAGCTTAAAGTGTTTATGAATTGAATAGTGTAAACATTCATAAGATACACATTCATACATACAAGAATTAGTCCTTGCTTTATATTTTATCTCAAGTAAAGTTTATATAGCATTTTCTAACTAGTCCAAAGAATCAAATACATTGAAAAAACTATGATGTGCTGTATGTTACAAATTCTCTGTCAATCAGGTAGCCATACACTATGCCAAATGATCTAAAATCACAAAACAGATTTCTGTTTAAAGGTGAAAGCAGGTAACAGTAAGATACTTCCTGTACCAAGCATGCTCAAATTCAGTGCTCCCCAATACTTCTAGCAAGTATTTTATATGAGCCAAATTATAGTTGATAAAAGACACTAAGTCTGTATGAAACTGATCTTTTCAGTCTCCAGTTCAGCAGACAGAGGTTCTTAAAAGACTTTTTGAGGATGACAAATGACTGATGATACAGAAAAGACAGCAAATGAAAAAGAATCACAATATTTTAGGTTAAAATGATCAAACTACCTGTGCAATTTCTTCTGTTTTCCTTAGCTTCTCTTCCCAAGTTACTGTTAGTTCTTTTATCAGCTTTTCAGATTCTTCAAGTTTCTCTTTCAGTTCAGGGGCCTTCATAGCCTTTAAAATGAAACCAGAGCTATCTGACTTTCTAATTTTTTTCCACCATTATAAGTAAGACAATGACTTATTGTCCTTCTCAAGCAGTTATCAACAGTCTGCTAGAAGCAATTAAGTCACATTTCAGACCTTTATTAATCAAATAAAACGTAAAAGGCAAATGTCTACTACTATTTCAGGGAGAAAAAGAAATACTAGTGTCTAGAATTAAACTGATACAAATCATCAGAGAACAATTTTATCCATCATACTTAAATTTCACATGTAAAGACTTAAAAAGATGCTAAAATTCATCTTCAAACTAGAAAGTAAAAAACACAACAAAAAAGACAATGGTTACTTAAGCAGATTTCTTTCTCAATAAAACAGAGATCATTGCATATCACCAATGAAAGCATTCCAGTTATATTAATCTAACAGAGAAGATGAAGATTCTTCTCATTTATTTTAAATTTCAAATCAAGGCTCTTTAAACTCTTCTTATTGGTGGTAATAAGCTTAGTATATTTATTATTCACTTGGAAGCAGGACATCTGTTTAAAAGAGCAATAATTTCCCTCTAAGTTACTTCACTGAGAACAACTAAGGGGTCTAAATACAGATATATGCAGCCTGAAAATTTTGGGAGGCCTTAACTTGGCAACAATATGCTTTGACAGCCTATAATGACATAAGCCTCTACACAGTATGCCTTTTATGAACAAGAAAGATGGTAGCGCTTGGACAAGAAGCTGAAGTGGCAATGATCTGAAGGCTAGCCAAGTATGTCTAAGTCTCACAGTATTATAGGGGCAGGGTGATGATTTTTGCCTCCATTGTATTAATAATATTTTGTGTTACATTAGACATATTTGGATATAACCAGTTCCGTGTAGTCACATGGTATTTCCCTCCTTCCATCATTCTTTACCTTCTACACACAGATGCTCACATTTTTTCACCCAGTACACATGTAAATGGAACAGTGTTCAGAATAAAAAACAGTCAATGGTGGAAGATACCATGTGACTACACAGAACCAGTTATATCATGGTATGTCAAGGAAGCCAGGATGGTTCAGTGGGTTAAAGTGCTCACTTTGCAGCCCCGGGGAACAAGGATTGAATCCCAGACCAAGGATTGAATCCCAGCCCCAGTCTGTGTGAACCCATATGCTGAACTGGGGTGTGCTTCCCATGCGGGAGGCCCGCAGTTCGGTTCTTGCCCCCTCCCTCTTTCGACCCCTGTCTCAAGGGGGCATGCCTCCCATGCAGGAGGCCCCCCGCCCACCTGTGTGGAACAAAACCATGTAAAAAACTGATGGCGTACAACTATGGAAACTGCTCTGGGCCCTCCCCCTTCTGTTTCTCTCTATCTCTGTCAAAAACAATAAAATAAATCTTAAAAAAAAAAGACATATCTAATGTAACAAAAAATATTACAATGGAAGCAAAATTTATCAGCCTGCCCTTACAATATAGCCTTAGAGTGACATTTAGTGCTGGTACAAGGGGATACACATGAACATTCTAGGTGAACCTGCTATGGCTCCTCTCTCCTTTGGCCAGTGATTGTTCTAGCCAACCGGCCTCAATTATATGACCAATGAAAATGCAGATTCAGAAACAAGAGGGAAGAAGATCGACCACTTTAAACAAATTCAGAAGCATTACATTTTCATCCCAGAGTCATGACTCTCTTCAAACACTAATGGCGTTTTGATTTTTCAGGTGGTGTTTTGCTATGCTTCTTGGCATCAATTAAAAAAAATTATTAATGCACTGAATGATGATTATAATTGTACAAATATTATAACAAAAATAGCAACATTTATTGAGCAACTTATGATGGGCAAGGTATTGTGCTAAGTGAGTGCAATAAGTATTGCACTAGGGGCTAGGGATGAAAAAAATTAATAAAATACAGCTTCTTGAACTATAGGAGCTCACAGCATTGAAGAAGAAAAAGACTTGTGAACAAAAATTATAATGCAACTGCCAGGATCACCAATTAATGGAGTGTTCAGATCCCTGGCTTCATTGTTTTGTTTATCTCTTATTGATTTCTTTTGTGATTAGATAAGTTAACAGATAAAAAGTATTTAAACAGGGCCCAGTAAACAAGTACTCAATAAATAATGACTATTACCATCTTTGATCCTATACTTAATACTCCCACAACTAAAGTGGGGTCAGAAGAGGGTGCTGTGAAGGACTGTGAACTCAGAAGTCTTAGGCACACACCCAAGTCCCGGCGGGCAGAAGGAAGCCTGTGACTTAACCTAAGGCACTTGCCCTCCATCTCAGCCCATTACATATTTCAAATGAGACTGCACCTCACCCGGTAACTTGCATAAAGCAATAGCTATTTATAAAAGAGCGTCATTATGAAAGTGTGGGTAAAGCCAAGAAAAGATGGCAACAATACAAAATTACTGATTTTGTTTCCTCCCAGGAACTGATATAAATGTAACAATAAAAGACTTCTGAATTATTCCTCACAACTACACTTGATCATGCTGTCTTCCACAACTTGAGATGACACACAACTAACTTCTCTGTACACTGAAAGGCCCTCTGAGAACAGTCTACAATGTTAATAAAAACAACACACTTGTGCCCTCAGGGGTCAAGTGATTTCACTGCAGCAAACAATAAGGCAGTAGTAACTCTCTTGTAATCATCTGCTTCCTCGACTATAAGTTCCTAGGGCAGAAGTTTTGCATTACTCGGTGGTCTTCACTATACTTAATGTGTAGTAGACACCAACTGACACTAAAATGTTGAACCACCTGGAGGTGACCTGTTAGAACTGCAAGCAAGCATGTCCTTACCACTCAGATGTCATCACAAGCCAGATAACTTCAACCACAGGGAGCACCAGGCTGATTTTTATTTATTTTATTTATTTTTAAATTATAGTTGACTTACAATACTCTATTAGTTCCAGGTATACAACATAGTGATTAGACATTTATATACCTTATGCACTGATCCCTGCAATAAGTCTAGAAACTGTTTGTCGTCATAAAGAATTATAATTTTACAATACTATTGACAATATTCCCTATGCTGTACATTACCTCAGCCTGTGAGAGCTGCTCTCTCAGTTTCTCAACTTCTTCCCGCAGTTCCCGGATGACTTTTGCGTTGGGATCCTCATTCACAATGGCATGATTAACAATCCTTTTGGCTCGATCTGCGTATCGTAATGTGGAGAGGGTTTCTTCATAGTTGTCTGCTGCTGGGCTAATGGTGGCTATCATAGAGGTCTGACTGTTGCCCCCCAAATTGTCCTGCAAAATATTTCAAATAGTATCTTAGGAAACAAGGCCCATTCCATGTGTAACATGTACAGTGAAAGTAGTAAACGTGCATGTATGACATTATTCTCTGTGAAGAAAATGCTACGTGGAAATAGGCTGTATTTGATAAATAATTTTATGGCAAGATTAAATGTAATCTCTCTATGCATAGCCATGAATAATGCCCATCAAAACAGTACTATATTGAAATAGAAGGCAATCAAAATGAGTTTTTATCGTGTTCCTAGGAATTAGTATAATATAGTATTGTCAGGTATTCATTGTACATTCAGTTAGCTTTGCACACACCTTTCATCTCTCAGCTCTAACAGAGACAGTTTTTAGTTGGAAAAGAATACTGGAACACTGAAGTAATTACCTTAAGAAGCCAAGTGAGGACTGAATCTCGATAAGGCACAAATTTGTTTTTACCCTTGCCAGCTGCCTGGTCAGCCAGAGATGATATGACCAACCCCAAGGTTGTCAGTGATCTGCCAAGAGAAAATCTGAAAAGTTAGTTTTATGGAATTGTTTTTTCATAAAACAATAATCCTTCTAGGTAACAAGTATAAAATATACAGAACAATAAAACCTTAAAGTTGATACAATAAAATCTACATTAATTTGTCAAGAAGCTGAGAAAAAGAAAAACAAAAAGTAACTGCACTAATTTAAAAGAAGTCATTTAGGGAAGCCAGGATGGCTCAGTGGGTTAAGCACTCACTTTGCAGCCCCGGGACCAAGGATCGAATCCCAGCCCTGGCCCGTGCGGACCCATATGCTGAACTGGGGAGTGCCCCCAGTTCAGTTCTCACTGGGGTGAATCCCCGGCCCAGTTTCTGCTCTGTGCAGCCCTGCACTCACCTGTGGAATGAAACTATGTGGAAAAAAAACCTATGATGTGCAACTATGGAGACTGCTCTGGGCCCTCCCCTTTCTCTGTGTCTGTCTCTGTCTCTCTCTCTCTGTCAAAAACAATAAAAATAAATCTTTAAAAGAAGACGTTTAGAATGCCACCAGGAGTCACCATGTTGTTCTCTGCCTTGTACACATAAGCACATCTCTTACCTAGATAGAATTCAGTTTCATCTCGAGCACAAACACCTTCAATTTTAAGAAGAGCTGTGTGTTCTCTCTGGTTCTGGAGTCCCCACTTATTGCCAGCAATAAACGGCCTTGGACCACAGCATTCCAGACTGATTTGTCGTTTCAGAAGCCTGTTCCCAGCAGACCTTCACAGTCACCAAGATGGTGGAGAAAGGACTAATTGTACATTTTAAAATAGAAAACTATATGGCACATGGTATGTGATTATTTCTCTCTCTCTTTCTATTTCTCAATATAGTTTTTTTAATTAAAAAAAATCATCAAGTTCAATCACTCCTCTCTAAGGTAACAAATTTAAAAGAAAACTGCAGGTTGATATATAACCAATAGAGGGAAGGAGGAATTCAATATAAGGCAAAAAAAAATTGTTTTAATGTTTTAATACAGAATATTGGACAGTTTCAAATTCTGCAACTATTGAAATAAAATTTTCAGTTGGAAACAATTCTTTGAACTACCACAAATTTTCTTTTTTTGCTTTTCTATATGTACCTCCAACCTACAAATTCCAATCTACTAGATTCCTGCCTTTAGGAATGGATATGATTTGATATGAGTTATCTGTACTCTCTAGGGTGGATTTCAAATACATTACTTTACCTATTTTTCCAGTAATCATTTTGTAAGATCATAGATGCAGTATCTATTAAACTTTATTACAGTTAGCTGCACACAGGCTTATCGCAGAAATACTGTGGGTTCAGTTACTAACCACCACAATAAGGCACATATCACTAATAGAGTGAGTCGTAATCTTTTTGCTGGTGGAGGACCTTGCCTTCAATTTGTAAAAAAATGCAACATCTGTGAAGGGAAATAAAGCAAAGCACAATAAAATGAGGCATGCCTGTACTACTTCTCCATCTTTCTACTTAGATTGTGATCACCTTGAGGGCAGTGACCATTCTATTGCCATACATATTCCTTCATGCAATTACTGTGCCTGGCTTACAGAAAGCACTAAGTAAGAGTTTGCAGAGTAGAATGAACTGAACAAGAACATGAACATTTTTCCATAAAGAAATAGCTCAACGGGGTTTTGGTATGCTCTGTTGAGTACTGGCCCAATATCCATCCCCCACACCATTTATAAAGACTTATTTTTATTGTTTGACAGGGAGAGAGAGGGAGAGAGAGAGAGAGAGAGAGAGAGAGAGAGAGAGAGAGAGAGAGAGAGAGAGAGAGAGAAGGGGGAGGGCCCAGAGCAGTCTCCATAGTTGTACGTCATCAGTTTCAACACAGCTTCATTCCACACAGGTGGATGTGGGTCTGTGCGGGGCAGGGAATGAACTGGGGGCTTCCCACATGGAAGCACGCCTCCGTCCAGCATATGGATCTGCACAGGCTGGAGCTGGGACCAGGATTCAATGCCTGGACTTGATCCTCAGACTCGCTTTCCAGACCCATGGACACAAAGCGAGCGCTTAACCTGTTGAGCCATCCCAGCACCCCCCCATTTCCCATTTTGATTGCTAAAAGAACCCTAATTTTATTAGGAAGCATGTGTCAGGCTAAAACCTCCACTTTCCAGTTTCTTTTGAAGCTTGGAGAAGCCATGAAACAGTTCTGGCCAATGAGATGTCGGAAGACATTGGGGGGCAGGGGGGGCTTCCAAGGAAGTTATTATTCTCCTGATAGAAAGGGCACATTACGCAGCTGACAGAAGCTGATGGTCCTTTTCTTTTCTTCCTTTCCCCTTCTTGTTCTGACCACAGATATGGACATAATCCTTAGAATGGTACAGCCATCTTGAGGTCATGAGGGTGACATTCACACACTAAGATTACTAGAGCTGTGTGCCTGACAGCATTTCTAAAAGGCTGTTCCAGCTTTTGGACTTCTTATTAAGCAAGAATAATGAATTCATCATTTGGTATCACTGTAGCTGGTTTCTGTTGCTTACAGCAGAATATAGTATCTGGCTTTTAAAGACTTAGTTGAAAAATGATGAAGTAGTAGATTTGAGTTTAGTAATCTTCCCTGATAAGTATCTACTTTTAACAGAAAAGGAGAAATGCAAAGAATGTGTGACAAAACACAGGGAAATGACTGTAGCATTATCTGACAGGAAAAAAACCCCAAACATTATACTATATAACATAGGCCTCCTTTCCATTCACCATTGGCTAATGGAAATAATTTAACTCAAATCATGCTCACTGGATGTGTATCATCCCCAATCTCATTTCCATCTTAATTGCTGTGGTACAACAATAAACTATATACTATTACTTTCAAAACAAGTTCTTTTGGACATCTGTCCTGGAGATTTTATGCTATACCTAGACTTCTGTCATCAAATACGTTCAGGGAATAAGTTATACAGAATTCATACTACAGGATTTCTCAGAATTTTTGGTACTGTGACCCTCCAAAGGGAAGGTTTTATAAGTAGCATTTGTCCAAATTATTTGTCCAGTGATCATTTTATTCCCAAAGCCACTTCAGGAACTAGTTTTTACAAAAATGCTTTTGGAAACACTGAAGTAACAATGGTACATGACCCAAAAGATGTGACTACTCTACCCCAAGGAGCAGATTTTTCCTGTTTTGTCTTTTTTGTTGTTTTTTGTTTGTTTGTTTGTTTTTATGGGTATTTCACGTTAAATATAAAGATGTTTATTCAGATTTCTTTTCACACACTTGGGCCCTGCAATATAAAAGTGGTAAATTAACAAGGAACCCTCCCCCACCCCCACCCCCGCCCTTAAGTAATGGACAGAAGAAGGCCAATTTCATTCTCCCTAGGTATAAGTTTGGTTACTCAGACAATACCCATTTAAAGGAAGGTTTCCAAGAGGAAATGAACATGAGTCATGGGAAGTACTCAAGAAGAAAAGGAGGATGGAGTCACATGAGAAATATTAAGCTTATATGTTTCTATATTAATATTATAATACATGTTATATAACGGAATCCTAGGAGTAACATATATTAATATCCCTGGAATAAGTTTAGTAGAACCCATTTTTGAAAATGTTTAGTATATACTTTATTATTAGCCACAGTAATTGAAATGGAAATGAGACTGGGAAAGAGACTTAGTAGACATAGTTTGCATTTAATGACTGGCCACGGCTGAAAATAAAATGAAACCATATTCAATGACATTCCTCAGGACATCAGAGAGAATGTTCATGATCTAAAATGAAGTTGAACCAGAGAAAGGTTTCCTCATTTGACCCTCAATAGACAGGTGGAGCAGCAGACTGACTTGCAGATGTACTTCCCTGAAAAGATGGTCTACAGATGGCCTATACCTACCAAGCCCTGACCACGCCATGGTGGTGAGTCACACAGCCCCTCAGCTCTCCCAATGAGGACTGAAGTGTACTTTAAAGCTCTTAAGAGCTTAAGGAGAGATGAAGTCCCTAAATCCATAACCCATTAAGCACACACGAATGTCTGTGTGATATCCCGACTGGTCTGCATAAGAGCATTATTCATGTTCCATCCAAAATAAGCCCAAATAGGAGGCCGAGCGACAGCTTAGGAAACATGTCAGAGATTTTTTTGAATTTTAGCACTCAAAACTGGGCACTGATTTTAAGGCTTAAAAAGCAATCTGTGGAACTATCAGGCAGCAGTTTCCATTTATTATATTATTTTCCATTTATTATATTATTTTACTTCACTATAACAGTACGTACTTATATAGAGCTTGCTATGTGCTAGGCATATCAGGAGCCATCTGGGATACTGCACTACTCAAAGAACAAGCCTTCAAGTTTGCCTGTGCCTTTGCTGCACGCCCCCCATGCAATGCCTTTACCTCCTTTGTCTACCTGGCAAACTCCTACGCGTCCTGCACCACTCTACTCTCGTTCAGCCTTCGCTGCATCACTGGGCACATTGCAGGTACTCAAGGTAAACAGTGAGATTGTAGTATAGCAGTTACTCAATAACTGTCCAAAGAGGTCAACAAGAGTTCGTGATCATTACACATCAAGGCCATACTCTGAATTCCCACAAATTCACAGTCCTGAATTTCCTGTTTTGCCATAAGCCCAGTCAGCAGACAAAGGACCAGTAGGGCTCACCACCAGCAAACAAATCTTCTGGGACAAGTGACAATCTTTCCTTTGGGACCTGCTCCCTCACACTCCCAACTCTGCCTGCCCATCCTAGTTCCTGAGCTCTTTTTGGAACACAGAGCTGTAGTGCCAACTTGGGCTCCTATAACGCTTTGTCATAAAATACAGCAAAATCCTTTGTTATTAGAGCAAGAGACAGGATGACTGGAAGATGAACCCCCACAAGCAGCAGTCTCCACAGTGAGTGTGTGTGTGTGTGTGTGGGGGGGGGTGTCCACATGATAGAGTGGTATTTTACTTCTCATTTTAAACTTCTGTATACTAAAATTATACTGCTGTAACATCACTTTAAAATGCAAGCTATACAAACATGATCCTGAATATATTACCTCTCGTCACCTTCTGTCCTAAACAAAACCTCAAGTTACTTAAGTACAAACTAAACTACTTTCTGCTGAACTTGGAATAAAGATAACGTTCATACTGTTTATATGAATTAGAAAAACAGTAACTACAATGTTTATTCAGTGCATACTGTGTGCCAGACACACAGAGAGGTATCATCACTTGCCCATAATACATGCACACCTAGTGGTGGAGGCAGGACTAAACTCAGGCAGTGAGGCTTGCGTGCAGCCTCTTACATGCAAACTCTGCTGCCTCTCATGTTGGAAAGCAGAGACTTCCATCTGGGATACTGCACTATGGAGAGAATAGTTCTTTACTTGTCTGTGCCTTTGTTGCACGCTCCCCGTGCAATGCCTTTACCTCCTTTGTCTACCTGGCAAACTCCACACATCCTGCACCACTCTACTCTTTCAGCCTTCGCTGTATCACTGGGCACATTGCAGGTACTCAAGGCTAACAGTGAGATTGTAGTATAGCAGTTATTCAATAACTATTCTTTTTTTTTTCTTTTTTTTGGTATTGATGTTTAAATAGTATTAGCCTTACAAAGAGATTCAAAAGTTGATTTTCTCTTCAGAGTAAGTTCCCTGAGTTAATTTACTACACAATTTGATTTACAAAATTGTGATTTGCATTTATCTATGACTACATTTCATACAATGAAACACTAAATGTTTGTACAATGTTCTAGCAGGGTCGTACCATGTAGCTTTACTTAAATAAACTTGATACATCTCAATAGAAACAAGCTATTGTTTTTCCTCATCCCAGTTTACTGAAGTGGCAGAGACTCTGAACCACCTGTGCTCAGAGCCATCTGACCCCTTGTGTTGCAGCAAGTCCCCCCCAGCACACAGGAGGCTGGATGTGATGCGCCAGGTCAGCACCAGCCACCTTACTTGTTAATGTTGCTGCCTTCTTTCAGTCGCTCTCCCGCAGCTCCTGTTTTAGACACTCTTTCACTCCCAGCCAGGTCTACTAAGCTGACCTTACTGACTTTCTCTCCAGAGTTCTAGTCAAAGAAAAAAGAGAAACAACATACATGACTGTAAAAACCACACAGATTTCTACATATACCCACTAGCACTACAGCTGAGAGCAAACGGGACTAACCATCTGTTGCTACGAGGCAAACTTCTCAAGATGTTAAATGCTTAGAAGAGTTATTTGGACTAGCAATTTCACGGCAAAAATTTATACTAGTGTAGCATTGAAGAATTTTGTTTTGTAGCTGGGTAGGAAGTATAGTCGACTTCCCGGAATGTAATCAGAATGCTGGAGATTTTATGTGTTTATGAGGTAATATCAGGACATGAGGATTCCTGTGCATTCAGGTCAAATTCCTCTTTTTTTGAGTAAATATTCTTTAGGCTAAATATTATGGTTTCCTCTTTAATATCCCTTAATGACTCTGAGGTAGACCTAATTATTGCAGCGGAATTTCAATATGAATGGATACATGTAAAAACTATATGGTGACAACCATCATACTCTTTAGGGAGTTCACACAAGAAATCCAGTATTTTTTTTTAAGTTATATATTAAGGAAGACCTAAGAAATTAAATGATTTAAGCAAAGTAGCTCATCTAGTAAGTAGAAGAACAAGCATAAAATTCTCAGCAGCTAACCTCAACCATGAAACATGTCAGTCATGCAATATTTTGAGATCCTTTGCCACCAAAGGATCTGCCCAGTTCCTCACCCCAGACTGCAAGTCATAAAGTGTCTGTGTGATTATGATGTTGAACACAGCATGGGAGCGGCTACTTTCTTCATTCATGTTGGTTGCAGCTACCGTCCGAGACTTATTTCCCTCCGACATCAATGACTCAATATCCTAGAGGCAAAGCATAAGGAAAATGTTATAAGCAAAGACATGAACACAGTCCCGTCTACCAGGTGTACGTATTAATCCTGGGCTCTGATACATCCGTCACCACCCTTCCATAAACACCTCCGTGTCTTTCCTCCATCAGACACGTTGAGCGTTCACCTCCCATAGTGCTTCCTACTAGTGTATGAGATGTTGCCCCCTTCTTTCCAGCCTACAACTGTCTTCTTTCTCTGTTAAGTACCTACTTTTTTTCCTTTGCAAGTTCCTAGGGGAGAAAGGGGTTAATGTTAATTGAGCACTCTAGATACTCAATAACAATAATTACCTTATTTTATTGTAATTCTTTGGGCTTAACAATTGTGTATAGGTATTGTATCTATTGCTCACTTACTTGCCTCCCTTCAACACTATGGTTCTTCAAATACAGGAAATTTTCCTTATTTATCTCTGCCTAGGAATACCTGGAACCTATTGGTTCTCATACAATGTTTGATGAATGAACCCTATAAAAGAAGTCTGAGATGATGATGGGACATAGAAAACACAACTAAGTATAGGGGTGCATTCACTCATTCATTCGTTAGTATTCTTTAACAATAAAGAGCAGTTTGTTTTATGAGATTTCCAAAGCAATGGCAATAAAAACAAGGGCAAAACATCAAGTTTGGCGTAAAAAGGTAGTAAAATCAAGGAGTAGGAAAATGAAACAGGATCCTCAATGAAGAGAGGATGGATTGAGAGACACAGAAGGAACACAAAAGTGAAAAGTAACAGAAACTAAAGCAGGAGACCCTGTCCAAGACAGGGTGTTGAATTAACTGCCAAATACTATTTATATTTGCCCAGCTTTTTCTAGAAGGACATCAATGGCAACAGAGTGATAGTAGTGAAAATACTCAGCAAGTTCACAACACTGGGCCTCTCAGCATTCACAACAAAGCAGGGTGAAGAGTGTGATTAAAAGCCTTTTTTTTTTTCTTCTGTTTGTGGTGTGTTAATACTCAGTTTTGGAAACTATGAATGGCAATCAATATGTTATAAAGCATTTACATAAAAAATTATTTAACAGCACTTACACACTTTGATTTACTGCCAGTTACATAATGACATTTAAAAAAAATAATACTTACCTCAAAACTAGTTACAGCCAGTTGGGATAAGCCATCTACATATGGTCCCAAAACTTTATGTTCTCGAACTTTAAGAGACTGTCTACTCCTTTGGAAGGAAGAAAAAAAGAATGAATATTAGACCAAATGATCAAAAAATATCCCCAACATAAAATATCCTACTTTATTTAGATTAGCAAAATAGCATTTATTACGAGGAATATTTTCTATACTGTAGTTTATATTTAAAGTAACTTACTATTTAAAAACTTCTATCTCTACTCCAAAACTAAACAGCCAGCACACAACACTAGGTTAAGCCAACCTTCTTTAGTAAATGATCTTCAGTTTTTACTTAGGAGGAAAAAAAGAAAAAGAAAAGAAAACAAAGAACATGCTACAAATTAACTTAACCTTAAGTTATTTTGTAAATAAGCACATTCTCATTTTAAATATATATATATATATATATATATATATATATTTTTTTTTTTTTGACAGAAAAAGAGAGGGAGAGGGTGAGAGATACAGAGAGAGAACTGAACTGGGGGAGCTCCCCAGTTCAGCATATGGTTCTGCACGGGCCAGGGCCGGGATTTGATCCCCGGTCCCCGGCCCTTCAAAGTGAGCACTTAACCCACTGAGCCATCCCGGCTTCCCCTCTCATTTTATAGTATTTTAAAGTTTTGACCAAGTAGTAAACAATATTAAAGTTCTTTTTAAAACATCAAAAAAATAAAGTGTTTTATTTTTAACTGACTTTTTCAAGTCTGTATTGATTTATGGTGCTTCTATGTTGACAACTTTGTACAGAAAGAGAATTACAGTATAGTATAGCAGTTGTTTGCAATTACTGATATTTACCTTACATTTAGAATTGGCTCTGCTGGTAAAGATTTTAGGGCCCTTTTGAAATTTTAAATGGTAAACCTGGTTTGGTTCCCATTTGAACAGCTTATCAATACATAGTGGAGATTAAAAGCAAAGCTATACATATTCTGACCGTATTGTATCTGATACACTTTTTCATGGCATCAGATATTAATCACCTTTCAAGTCAAGGGTCAATGCTTGGCTTCACTCAAGTGTGGAAAGGGAACCATTCAGTGCTTCCCAGTCTTGGCACTGTTTCCTAAGAACTTTAGAGTTATCCCACTTAATCGTAGAACAACCCTATAAAGTAGATTTTAGTAGCTTTAGTTTAGGGATAAAAATTCAATATGATAATAAGCAACTCTGCTGCACTCTAGACAGAGGCACACCAAATACATGTCTTCAAGAGAGCTACTTTGATGCACATGAATCCAGAACACAGCTCACTCTGCTTGCACAACCAGAGTCTTTAATGCTATTCATGAGCAAGAAAAGGTAAATCTAGCACAATATCAAGTTTTTATGATGGTGTCTAACATCTAGAATTCCTTACACTGCTGCTGGAAATGTAAACTGGTGCAACCACTTTGGAAAACAGTTTGGCAGTACCTATTAAAGTTGAAGATTCAGTATCTTGTGACCCACAGATGTTCCCTAGAAACTCCTGCATTGAAAACCAGAACTATATGAGACTACTCAGAGAAGCACTGTAGTGGTAAAAAGTGGAAAACCACACAGGAGATGGGATAAATAATTTAATATTTCATACAATGAAATATTAAAAAGCAGTAAAATTTAATGATTACTTCATATATCAGAATGAATGACTCATATGAGGGGAAAAATATAAGTCACCAAAGGAAACATACTATGGATTCCTCTTACAAAGTTGAAAATTATGCAAAATTATGTGTAAACTCTAAAGAGGAAGATAATGAAAAACATAAAATTCGTAATAGTAGTTACCGTGGAGAAGAGTAGGAGATGAAAGGGGATTCAAAAGAAACAAACAAGGGGCTTCAAAAATATTGGTCATGTTCTGTTTATTAAGTCAAATGATGAATGGGCACTCATTGATTTTATTATTCTTTATAACTTACATGTATTATAAATGTTCTCTCATAAGCACTAAATACTTCATAACTTTAAATATAAACATTTCCTATGATTGGATCAATTACTTGCCACCCATAATTTTGATATTATACCTTTGATTATACCCTTGATTTTATAGCTTCTAAAAGAATTTAATTTGATATTAAACTTGTTAGGATGACATTGGTTAAGAAAAATTACACAGATTTCAAGTGTACAATTCTATAATACGTCATCTATGTGTTGCATTGTGTGCTCACCACCCAGAGTCAGTTCTCTTTCCATCACCATATATTCGTAAATAACTTTTTCATGACATAAGCTTTCATTATGTTACACAGAAAATTCAGGATAATGAATTGTATTCAAATACACACAAAGACACACACACACCCACACCATAAATTTGAAACACAGAATCAAAATGCATCAAAGTATAAAGAGTGGTTATTTTTGAGTAGTGGAAATATAGGTCATTTTTATTTCTTTCATTTTGCCTATCTTCTAACATGTCTATAAATACATATTACTTTAAATCAGTAAAACTATTTTATAGAAAAGGGTAAATGGCCCTCTCCTTCTATAAATTAAACTCATCTGTTTTTTACCATCTAACTTTAAAAAAAATACAGTTGTCTGGGTCTTGCCCTGGGTCTACTGAACCCCAGTGTCTGTGGGTGGGGTTCAGGCCAGTGTACCCTTAAAGAGCCCCCTCCACATGATCCCCATGCACAGCCGGGAAGGAAACAACTGGCCTAGACTACGCTTGCTTCAACAACTTCATCCCCAATTTATAAGTGTTGTTTTCCAACATAAACGAAAGGACCAATGGGTCACTTTAAACTTAATTTTAATGAATAAGCCATGGTGGAAAATATAATACCAATAGTAAAATCATCTTTTTAAAAGGCATATATAAACAACTTTATTCACAAATGTAGGATAAATTACGAATACTGGATATACCAACAGGTTTTGAGAGTTGATGATTTCTCAGGAGTGAAACCAGAGTGGTGACCAAGGGCTCAAATAAATACATTTACTTGCAATTTCAAATTTGAAATCATTTACAGCTATTACCATTAGTAAAAGTTTAATTTTAACATTAACTTACCCTTTGGGGTCTAAAAGATCCCGAACTTTCTCATTATAAATTTCCATATAGGATACTTCAACTTTAAAGATCTGTGACTCATTTTGCTCTAGAGAGATCCTTTGAAATAAAGCACAGCACAGCCTTGGAATAAGGCCCAGCTGCTCAGCATTGCCCATCATGGAGAAAGATTTTCCTGAGCCTGGAAAAGAATAAGCACAAAAAAGGGGGGATGGGAGAAGAAGCAAAATGTAATTCTTTAACCATTCAAGATTTCTATATGTATTAGCTAAAGGTCCCAGAGCAGAAGTGGCAAACTTGGCCCTCAAACATGACCATTGGACAACTTCTACCATACTCATGGCTGCCCATTTGACTCTCACTGTGAGATCCAGAGGGCACCTCATTTACAAGGGGATGCGTACAAATATAACCACTAAAAATAGTATGTATAGTAAGTATCAGCTATACATTATCAAGTCACATTAACAGTATTTACCCCCAGCATATTTTGTTTGTGCTTTGATATATATTGTCTTGTCTGAGTCTCCTAGTTATCCTGTGATGTGACAACAGGCAGCCTTGTTACAATTTATTGATTTATTCCAACTTTATAGTTGGTGGCTCAGAGAGTTCATGGCGGAGAAGACACTAGTATATTTTTTGTTTTGCTTGTTTCAACCAGCTGTGCCACCAGCCTTGGTTTAATGATCTATCATCACTTTGTATCCTAGTGAATGAATGTCCTCCATACAGAATAATACTGAGAGGGTTTTTTTTTAATAGTTTTTTTACTATACCATTTATTCTAAGAAACAGGTAATTATTTTTCTAGTTCAAATACAGCTTAAAATTATAATTGAGGAAGATGACACTTAATAGTTTGAAATTAGCTTTGCTCAAACACTGAAAGTACTCAATTACTGAAACTGATGAATCATCAAAAAGAGGGTTACTTTGATCATCTAATTCAGTTAAACCCACAAAGTTAGAAGTATTTTTCTGTTGCTTCCCAACAAGTTTTTTATGTTTTAAGAAATGCACATTTAATCACTGGCTGTAAATAAAAGCAGCTATTTACCTGTCTGTCCATATGCAAAAATACAAGCATTATACCCTTGAAAGGCTTTTTCAAGAATTCCTTCTCCAAGGCACTTGAAAACCACTTCTTGACCTAAATAAATAAATAAATAAAATTTTAAAAGAATGCCTTTCCTTGACATATTTGTATTAGTAACTGAGTCCCACTTACCAGCATACTCTCAACCCCAAAAGATGTTAAAAGTATACTTACTGCATGCCTACTATGTGTAGGGCTAAATATTAAGTGCTTAATGTATGCAATTTTATTTACTTTATACTTGCACCAATTTATGATTCTACCCAATGCTTCCTTGTAAGACATTTCTGTAGGGATTAAAGTTTCCTTTCCATTGTCAGTAGGCCATATGGAAGCATCATTTAAATTTGGTTTAGTGTCTTCTCCTGAGTTAGTACTAAAATGTTATTATACATTTTAGTATTGTGCACCAGGATTATGAAGAGAAACAGATTATAGTCTCTGATGGCAGTCAGGGGGTTCTTGTTCCATTGTTGGAAAGAGATCCTTACACCTGTAGTTTTTACAAATGCCGTAACAGTGAATGTTCTAAGTACTATAAGAGCAAAGTGGAAGAAGAGTATCATTTTAATTCTCTTAATAGTAAGGAATGAATGTTAGAAAGTCACTGATTTTGAAGGGTAGTAAATGCCACCTTTGGTATGTAAAAAGATTTTCATACTTTTATTGCTCACTGGATGCTGCGGATGCTACCGTAGTATACATGGTACATGGCACAATACCCCAGAAGCTGCAGTAAACTGTAGACAGGTCATGGAGGAGAACTTGTCTCTGAACCCCCCCATGGGAACACAGGTGAGAGGTGCCTGTGCTCAGCACATTACCTCTACCAGCAAGCAGTGGACCACTTCTCAGCACCTGGTCTGCACTTAGCACCATGCTTGATGCAGAGGTGCATGCACATACCAAGATGTATATGGTATGGTTCCTGCTCCTTGGAAGCTTTCAGAGTCCAGATAGGGAAACCAGACCATTCATATATGTATAATAACATTTATGTATATTCATATATGTATAATATACTAAAATGTATAACATTCATGTATATTCATATATGTATAATATACTAAAATGTATAATAACATTTATGTATATTCATATATGTATAATA